>ML685903.1:2631680-2755216 GCA_007922175.1 Pelusios castaneus
CCCCCCTCTCCAGGCCTCCCTCCAGCCCCTTCCCAGCCCCCTTACCTGGCCAGAGGCTCGCAGCTGCAGGGACGGCCGGCAGAGCTGCTTCTCTGCCAGGCCGCTCCCACCCTGAGCACGCTCTGTCTGCGCATGCTCAGGGCGGGAGATTTGATTCT
The DNA here is from genome assembly GCA_007922175.1 of Pelusios castaneus. Taxonomy (NCBI): domain Eukaryota; kingdom Metazoa; phylum Chordata; order Testudines; family Pelomedusidae; genus Pelusios; species Pelusios castaneus. The sequence continues at coordinate 2,631,839 of ML685903.1, forward strand.
CCCCAGCAGCAGTCTGCATTTAAAGGGACCACGGCTCGCACCAGCAAGAGCCAAATTCAAGGGGCTAAAGAGCCGCTTGTGGCTCGCGAGCCGCGGTTTGCCGACCACTGATCTAAACCATCTCTGACATGTGTCTGTCTGTGCACCCTGCTGTTAAAAATCCCCAATGATAGAGATTCCACAACCTCCCTAGGCAATTTATTCTAGTGTTTTTCAAAATGTATTCTAATGTCCAACCTAAAGTGTCCTTACTTCAGTTTTAGCCTATTGTCTCTTGTCCTCTTCACAGAGGTTAAGGAGAACAATTTTTCTCTCTCCTCCTTGTAAAAACCACTTGTGTACTTGAAAACCATTAATATGTTCTCCCTCACTCTTTCTTCTTTTTTAACCAAACTCATTTTATCAATGTTCCTTCAAAAGTCATGTTTTTTAGATGTTTAATATTTTTTTTTGCTCTTCTCTGGACTTTCTCCAGTTTGTCCACATCTTTCCTGAAATGTCACACCTGGAACTGGACACAATATGCCACTTGAGGCCTAATCAGCATGGAGTACAAATGAAGTATTACTACTTGTGTCTTGCTTAATACACTTCTACTAATACATCCTACAATGATGTTGGGGGTTTTTTGACCCAAGAGAAGAATTGTTGTCCTTCGTGGGATGCAGTCAGATGATATGGTGGTGATGGGGGCCAGTTGAAGAATTTAGATCTTGCTGTTCTTTTGTGGTGCAAGAGCGGTGTGCGGGAACTCAAGGGCTATGTCTACACTGGCAAGTTAGTTTGAATTAAGGAGGCTTAATTCGAACTAACTAAAGCCATGGCTACACTAGGCTTTAGTTAGTTTGAATTAAGGGCTTCCTAAATTTGAACTAATAAGTTTGAATAGTTCAAATTAAGCAATGTGGCCATGTTAATTCAAACTTCTTAGTTCGAATTAACCGGCCATTGAAATAAATGGGAATCGCTAATTCGAACTAAGCAAGTGTGGCCATGCTAGTTCGAACTAACTAATTCAAACTAATTCCAACTAATTTTAGCAAGTGAAGAAATAGCCAAGGAGAATGCCTGAGACCACTGATTTTGGTGTACACTATTTGGTGTAACTTTTATTAGCTAAATATTTTTAAACAAATCACTATCTCATAATTGCCTAACACAACACAACAAACATATGAACAGCATTCCAAATCCTACAAGCAAAAGCAAGGTTATAACTATTCCTCCTCCTATTCCCACAAATAGCCCCATTAGTAACTCTTGGCTAAAGTTAGTATCATTTGCAGACATATTTACCCAACAACGAGCAGAAGCAGCTGAAATAGCATTCTGATTAAAGGTTTCTTATTCGTTTTGATACTTCATCTGTGGGTTATCATCAGTCAGCAGCACAGACTGGTTCTGGTTTTCGTGCACGGTTACCAACCCAAAGAATTCTAGGATGGCCTTCTTTCAGCTCAAAATTCTAGGACTGGGGAGCTGCCTCTGGGTGATCAGTCCGACGGCTCATCAGGGTGCTACTCCGCCCCTACTACAGAATGTCCAGGGAGATAGAAGTGCTCTCCTACTGGTTTAGGGATGTTACCATTCTTTATATCTGATTTGTGTCCATTTATTCGTTTGCATAGGGACTGTCTGGTTTGGCCAATGTACATGGCATAGGCACACCCCTATGCTTGCAAAATCAGTTCTTAGTTCTGTTTCTACTTTTGTGTGGCTTTTTTTCCAGTCTGAACCAGCTTCAGGGACTCTCTGCTGATGATGATTTTGCAAGGTTACCCAGATCTAAGTCTTTCCATAGCCAATTACTAAGTCTGCTTACATTGCTGGGCAAAACAGTCTCAGGGCTAGATCTAGTCAAGGACATGTATGTCTCTTTTTCCACAGATCTAATAATAGTAGGCAGAAAAAATGAGCAACAGAAAAGGGTTGACAAAGGACCTGGAGAGTCTCAAGGGCTATGTCTACACTTGTAATTTTAAGTTGACTTTAGCTAAGTCGACTTAACTAAGTCGACTTACTTAAGTCAACTTAGTGAGTCTACACTCAATTTTAAGTCGACTTTGAGGGGAACTTACTAAGTCGACCTAGAGCATCCACACTGGATGCCTAGGTCGACTTCTAGGGGTTAGGGGGACCTAGGGCAGGTCCACGGGGGTAGGGAGGCACCCCTTGCCCACTGCCAGGGGGCTCAGCCTTTGCCCCATTGTACATAGGTACAATGGGGCAAAGGGGGTCAGGGGGTCAGGGACCCTGGCAGGGCATAGGGGCAGGGTGGGCAGGGCTCTGCCCTGCCCTGTGGGGGGGGCATGCCAGGCTCTCCCTGTGTCCGCCACCCCCCGCCGGCAGGGAGGGCATTGGTGTAGTCCTGGGGTAGCCCTAAGTCGACTTAGTGCTACCCCACATCTACACTGGCTTAAGTCGACTCTAGGGAGTCGACTTTAGCCTTGGGTCAACTTATTTCGAGGTTTTATAAAGTCGACTTAATTTTCATTAAGTCAACTTTATTTTCTTTAAGTCGACTTAAGCAAGCTGCTTAAGTCGACTTAAGAAAACTGTAGTGTAGTTTAGTTAGTTAGTTTAGTTAGTTAGTGTAGTTAGTGTATTTAGTGTAGTTAGTTAGTTTAGTTAGTGTAGTTTAACAGATAGCACAATCAGTGCCAAAACGTGTCAATAATATGCATAATATAGAAGTTTAGGTCTCTCCAGTTAAAAGATGAGTTTCATTTTACCTTCAAAGTAGGGGTTTAAACTCTGTGGGTTTTTTTAAAAAAAAAAAAGAAATACAGCGTATCCTCCCCAAACTTCGTGCATTTACCAAGTGAACACAGAATGAATTTCTGAGAATTTGCACTTAAATCTATTAATTAGTTTGACATAAAGTTAATTAAATAAAGTTAATTGAATAAATCCTTTATGAAATTTAACATTGTTGGTCTTTGTCCCAAATAATCTTAATGGAATAAGAGAGAAAGGTCAACCATTTCATATATGAAAATTATTTGTAATTATAATCTTATGTATAGGCTATATATGAAATAATTAGGTTGTCATTAAGCTAAGGTACTAATTATTTCATTTAAATGTTATGATTATATTGCTTATTGTCCAGGTTCTGTAAGGAGGATTGTCTCAATATCATGAGAGCCCAGGCATTATAAATGCAACGTTAGGCACTCTTCCACAAATTATTGTCTGTCATTCTTCCGAATGTGAGAGCCACAGGAAAATCAGACCAAGACAATGAATAACTGCATCAATTCTGGGTGAGCCAGAGAGTAACCTGTGGAGCCTGATCCAGGATATGTAATAAAGTGGAAAGAGAGGCAGATTCAACAATGAACTATTGAATTTATGTAGTATGTTAGACTTTCACTCTCGCCAATGCTTCTAATCTATATAGACATAATTTTCACCTTCCTGGAAGTGCTGATCATCTGTTTATGGTAGAGACACTAACACTTTTGTTTCAGTGTGTGTGAATTGCTCTAGAAAAGTGTATTAACTGCACTAGCAGGATTCCTCCCCTGAATGTGAGCAGACTACTCACTTAGCATTTTGTGTTATTTCCTGTCTAAGAATGGGCATTTAATCAACCAGAAATGTAATAGGTGGTTTTACCTGTCACAGCTCTCTGTGCAGACTTAAAAATAATGGTATTTTATCAAAGATGCACATAGAGACTGGAGATTTTTGCATAATTCTAGTAGCTACTAATAATACAAGTGGCCAGATTCAACTGTGTTAACAAGCCAAGTGTGGAGCTACTCCCACAGGCTGCAGAGCAGTATCAGCTGTAGAAAACATCAGGATCAACACAGATGGTTGGAAGGACTGAAGGGTCTGCTTCCCATGGAATTCCCAATAGTTTTCATATCTAGGTGATACAATAATTGATATTCACTTTCAGGTGTTCCAGGTAAGACCAATACATGAAGTTATAGTTGAGTTTTACTCCCAATATGTGATAACTGGATGGAATGGCATTAGGAGTCTTTGGAAATAGATCAGGATAGGTTGTTTGTCAAAATGATTGTTTAGATGGAAAGTAATTGCCAGTCTCTGTTTCTGGAAGTATCTCTTGGCTGAGATTCTCTTCAGTTCTGTGGAAACTTTTTCCACTGTAAGTAATACAGATGTAATCATCATAAATACATTTCATAACTTGCATTTCAGGAAGATCATACATGTATATATTGAACAAAGTGAAAGACAACTTGACCTCAGATTTTATATTTCAGGTGTCTAGCCACGTAGTGTGACCCACAAAGCCTCAGTTTAAGCATTCTGGCTCCGTATACAATGCATGGGAAGAGATGGGTGCCTAAGAATCCGTTCCACAAAATCCAGCATGCTAGGTGGGGAACTGCCTAAATCATCCAATAGTAGATGACAAGGAGAGGTGCATGACTGGCGTCCTGTGTTTAGACATCTTTTCCACTTGGCATTCAAATATGGGAACCTTCTCCTGAAGTCTGACACCAAAGCCATTTCTTGCAAGAATCAGTAGGGTAGCCATGTTAGTCTTGCACAGTAAAACCAATGAGAGTCCTGTGACATCTTAAAGAAAAACAAATTTCTTCAGGCATAAGCTTTCGTGAGCTCCAACTCACTTAATCGGAGCCCACAAAAACTTATCCTGAAGAAATTTGTTAATCTTTGGTGGTAGAAGCCTAACTCCACAAAAACAGCCAGACAGTGGAGGAGAAAGAAGACGTTGCCTCCAACATAGCCGTGCATGTGGGAAACCTTGGTTCAATCCCTCCGCTCCCACCCCACTGCTGATGAGAAGGGGTTTGAAGATGGGATTATATAGCTTCATGTGAGTACACTATTAGCCTATGCAACTTTCTGAGGTCAGTCTATCCTGTTTAAATGTTCCACTGTCTATAAAAAATTAAGTAGTCCATGGATGAAAGAGAGTGAAAATGATTGTAGAGGTCAGTGGTTACAGAACTCACTTGAAAAGTGAGAAACTTGTATTTAAATTCCTTATCCTCCCGAATCAGCATGGGAAATTGCCTGGGATCATCCATGTCCCAACTAGGCTAGATATTATAAGGCAAATGGCTGCTTCTTCCTTCTGTCTGCTCTCCCCAGCCTTTTGGTATAGAGTTTTAGGGTGCTTTGACAATGCCTACCAGTTCAGTCCCTGAAGATTAGATAGGCAGGGCAAAGCCTACTTTCATTTGGTCTGAGGATACTGCTGGGGTTTAAAGGATAAGATAAACATCCAGTCATCTACACTGAGGCATTCTTCATATGACTAGGGGCAGAAAAGTAGGCACCCAGAGGATTTTTATGGCAAAAAAAAAAATATGTGCTGAAGGATTAAGTGCCTCCTGGGTTAGGTAGCCATTTACAGGGAGGCTGAAGATCTCAGTAGCATCTACAAACAGACTGCATGGGGAATGCAGGAGAAGGGGTATAAGAACGACTGGCAACAGTGTTCCATGAAAGTGAAGGAACTGTCTCAGACACATAACAGAAAGCCAAGAAGGTTAGCAGTTAGTGTGTTTTTACAAAGAGCTGCACACCTTCGTGGAAACCTAAGAGGAGTCAAGTCACAGTCACCTGATATGAACTGCAAGGATAAGGAAGATGTGGAGGAGGAGGATGGGGGAACAAGTTGTAGTGAGAGGATACGGGACACCTCTGAGAGGCAGGGGGCAGAACCAAGGAGCCCCAAGGGGATGGGACCAGAGCTGGCCCGGCCATCAGGCTGGAAGTCAAGGGGCGGGCCAGGAAGTTTAAAAGGAGGGCCCGACTGCTCAGTCAGGCTGGAGCTCTGGGAGGAGAAGGATGTCCCTCTGATTCCTCCAGAGCTGCCTGTGACCTAGAGAAACACCACACAATGCCAAATCCCCAGGTGCCAACAGCCTTCCCAGAACCCTCTGAAGTGGAGGAGTTGTCAGCCATAGAGGACGTGGAGGGATTCCCAGGGAGCCCTGACCTGGAGGAGCTACCAACAGCCCCAACAAGCTACCAGACCTGCCACCTCTATATGATATCGATGGGGTCTGCAACCTACCCCTTGGGGATTACCCTGACAAGAGAGAAAGATGCCCAGATACCACAAGGAACTGGGGTAAGCAGTAACCTCAGGGAGTTAGGGGATATTGACCCAGCATCTGGGGTCCTGGAGGTGGCATCAGCGTGTTACAGTGAGGACACCGCTGATCACACCACAGGACCCAGCCAACCTCAGATAGAGGCCTGGGCTGAGATGCAGTGGAGCTGAGTTGACCTGCAGACCCCCTAGCTCATTCCCAACCCAAACCTGTGGGCCAGGCCCCGCCTGGGGGCCAGAGATCCTGTGGGAGTCACACCCCAGCAGTGGACCTGCCTCTCAACACAGGTAATCAGAGGTTCCAGCTATGCTGCAAGCCATAGCTGAGAGATTCTGCTTTCCTGTCTCGGTGGGAAGGATACTGGGCTTGTGCCAGCCACAGTGCCACCATGATGGGACTGACACTGCCCCCTCCACCTCCAGCAAATCTTCTCGTTACAGATATTCCTTCCATAAGCCCCAGCTATGCTCCCAGTTCCACTCTTAGCACCTCCTTCTCTCTCTAGCCCCCCCTCCTATCCCATGTCCTCTTTTTGGGATATCGTAAGAGACTTAGGGAAAAGAAGCAGAAAGAGGAAATTTGTCACATATATAATAGAGGTATGAAATTATGAGTCTATAGTAGTGAAAGGCAAAATTACCTTTCACCACAATAGTTCCAGAATTTTGCCCGCACTGTTTGATAGCTGGTGTAAGGATGGGGTTACACTTCTGTGTTTGGAGATTCTTCCATCCCAAACGTCTAGAACAGATTTCCTTTCAGGTAGAGAACATCTGCTATTTAAAATTAACACACTTATGCAAGAAAACAGTTTAAATTACTGCAATAAAAAGTTTAAATTTGTTTTATATGTGCTGTAAACCCCAAAAGGAATCTTTGCAAACCTTTTGACCTATAATTCCATGAGAATGGCCACTCCCTCATCCAGCAATTAAGTACTTTAATGTATTTTCATTATTTTAATCAAGGCGCATTAACCTATTTTAACCTCTAGCAGCAAATTACCTTGTGCTGGCATATTTTCCTCCATTTGTAGCGTTATGATAAGGATTGCACAATTATGACAGAACAGTTTGTTGCTTGTGCACGTGGGAGATAATACTTGCAACAGAAACAAAATGGGCTTTATACAATATATTAATCATAATCTATTGTAGTTTCTATGTCTGTCATCTGCCAGCCTTAGTGCAGTACCATAGTCACTCACCCCATCAGATAGTGATATAAAATTATTAGAAGTGATTTAACATAGTGAAGGAATTCCTCTTCACCAATACTAAACAAGTTTTTCTTGCCTCTTCTGCAGTTATATTTGAATTTTAAAGAGCTTTACTTTACAACAGATCACAAAAAATGTGGAAAACATATATTCTATAGATGAGAGGTTCTGGACATGTGTTTTCTAAGTTCTGCTTTGTGCTACCTCCTTGATGCTAAGTTTTTAGAACAGCTATCCTTAGAGCAATTTGACTTCTTTTTCTACTTATTTATTTCACTTGTTAGCATGTCACAAAGTTTGGAGAAAGAGTTCATCAACACTGCAGCAGGAAAATCACTTAAAACACTTTAAGGGCTTTTGATGCAGTCACCAGTTACCTTCACTGCTTGTTATTTTAACATTTCAAGCAATTCACTCTTACTTTTTGCACTCTGACCTGGTACAGTCTTCTAAAAATGGTCTCCCTCTCTGTTTGGGCAGTATGTGCAATTTCTAAAATAGTTTGAGGGCTGTTTTTACAATGATGTTACAAGAAGATGCCAGCTACACAGATACCAGCTAAGGTTCGATAGGCACTACATCAGGAGACAATATGAAAGGTACAAACAAATGGTTTCATTTGAATACAGACAAAAAAGAAAAGGAATAGGAAAGAAAGAATGCTTATACCCCTTCAGCAGACAGGAACCCCAGCTAAATGACTGCAGGCACAGAGCACGGGGAGCAATGACTCATGGCAGCATACACAGCAGTTGCCCTAATGACAAAGTTCCAACGGGGGGGAAGGGAGGGGTATTACTATCTTTTATACACTTTTAATTCCTAAGTGGATAAATGGCATGCAATCTAGTTATTTTCCACACTTACTTACAATATTCCTTAGCCCCGGTCTTATCTTGTTATTTTACAAAGCCTACAAGTTATGTCTGCTATTTGGTGGGAGGAATGTATGTCCTTGGTCAGTACCAGCTCTTCTTAGGGTTAACTTTTGATCAGGGCTGATTAATGGTGTCACCACCTATTAACAGCTTATTGTGTAACAAATTCTTCTGCTGGACACTACAAATGAGCTCCCAAAGTATAGAGCCTTTGAATAGATGTTAGACACTAATCGAAATAGGAGCAGTCAAGCAGAATTGGAGAATGAACATGGATCTGTGAATATCTAGTATCTTAATTATTATCTATATAACCCAAAGCTGTGTATGACACATTATAGGCAAACTGCAATGGTAAGTGACATCTGCACACATAGACTCAGGTAACCAGACAACTTAATTGTATTATTTCTGATTGCTATTGTCTGAATCAGGTCCTAATTACCTGAATTTACAACACCAAGCTTGGGACATCAATTTAAATAAATATCAATGTGTTGGGAAAAGCAGCTGTACAAGATGTCCCTAAATGCTTAGGGCATCAGGGTTGGGTTTTATTTATTTTATTTATTTATACATAAATATATATGTTAACTTCAGTTTGAAATAGTTATGGCACAAATAAAGGATCTCTCAAACTTAAACCCCAACTTTTTTTTTTAAGTTTGTTGGTTAATTACTGCAGGTCAGCCTAAACCAACAGTTTTAGTAAAAAGTTGGATCTCTAACTAGAAAAGGTGCATGGGGAGAATGCCAGGGCATGTGCTGTAGTTATATTTTTAGGTGTAAAGTATGTGGAAGCTAAAATATCTAGATGGAAGTGAGATAGAGATTTATAACTTAAGGACTCTGAGGACCCATAATAGGTTTGGGACCCACCTTGTTATCTGATGTTCCTCCACCCACTAATTTTTAGTCTCTGTGAGTCAGTAGGAGGAAATAAACCAAAGAATATGCAATACCTCTGCCTCCTATGTGACTGATTTAGAAAAATCAAAACCAAGTGCTTTAACGTTAAAACTTTACTTTATTTGCCTCCAGCAATTCCTATTGGAAGGCCTTTGCCAAAGTTTCCACTTAGAAGTCTTAAGCACATACTCATACAATAGGTATTAAAACATTCCAAAACTTGATGAGTTTTGAGGTAGCCTTCAGGTGAATCAGTCACTGACTTCCAGATGGCCAGTCCTTCCATCTATCCCTGAAGAGATTTCCATATATGTCCACAAAGCTATTCACTGACCCAGCCTCTCAATCCCCCATTTATATCCCAAAAGTTACAATAACAGGTCAATCAAAAATATTGCATAGCTGATCAAATGGAAATAACTGTCAAGCAAAGGCAAAGGTTACAATGAATGTCAAAACAGGATGCAGTTATATAGTTTTGAGCACTTAATCTGGCAGATGTGCTGACTGCCTACTTCCCCCCTCACCCCACGCACCCAGATAAAAAGACATTGAGAGTCAGGTCAAAAAGGGCACAGACCATCATGTTTACCCCTTCTCCTTTCCAGATCTGCCTTGGCTGAATTAGGTCACACAAAAGAAAATATATTAAATGACTACTCCTAGAAATAAGCAGTAAGAAAAATAATGGATATTTCATCTCAGTAGTTGTCAGTAGCCTAGGCAGCTGGTCCTAGTAAGGTACTGGGACATATCCACTGAAAGTCCCTCTCCCTTGTTTTAAGATCAATTCTCCAATGTGTCGCAATAGCTCTGAATTCTTATCCTGTCTCCCAAAGTGCTTGCAATCACATCCAGTTTGGTCTCATATGCAGCTTTGTACGCATACTCTCCACTCTCTTATGAAAATCATTGATGAAAATATTGAATATTACTAGTCCCAAGACAGACAACTTTGACCACTTGATATGTCCTCACAGTTTGATAGTGAACCACTGAGAACTAATTTTTGAGTACTGTTTTTTCAAACAGTACTGCAACCACCTTTTAACAATTTCATCTAGCTCAGCTCTCCTTATAATGCTTCCTGGATCCTCTTTACACCTTTTTTCTAAAGGTAAGTATTACGTAGTCTTCTGGAATTTCACCAATACTCCATAAATTCTTAAAACTAATTGGTAATGGTTCCAAGATTCCTTCATCTAGTTCCTTAAGCACCTTAAGTGAATTTTGTCAGGCCCTGCTGACTTGCATACATCTGAATTATCTAAATATTGTTAACCTGTTATTTCATAATGTGGTTCTGATCTTATGTAGTGAGGTGACTGAAGGATGAGAGGATCCTTCTGTGGACTGGATTAGTAGGAATTAAATCTGTTGAGATACAGGCAATTAATTTATCAGGCTCACACAGGAATAGCATACCACAATGAGGAATGTATTGTATGCATACAGATCTGTTTTTTTCTGATAAACTCACCCTCATGCACTTCATTATTCATAAGGTAGATAGTGGGAAACATACCTTTTTGAGCTGCTTTTCCTATAAAGTTATGAGTAAAGTAGCAGATACCATGTCTAGAAGGGTTGGATGCTCTTAAAAATTTAACATTGGACCTACAAGCCCCAAACTTTTTTTTTTCTTCAAGAGAGAAATAAGTTGAGAACATTAGGATATGTGTTTATCTTAGGTATGAAGTATGTAAGATATAAAACACGTGTGGAAATAAGAAGGTTTGAAACCAAAAGATTCTCTGTGAGGACCCACTGTGTTGCTAGGAACCATATCAGAGTATTACTTTGAAAGGAAGATAGTGTCTTGCCAGCTAGATACAGCTGGGTCCAGGCTGGACAAAATTGTCATGAAAAGTCTCTCCAGACTCCAGAGATTGGTCCATCAGAGATGACAAAGGTTTGGACTGCTGAGAATGTTGTAAGGACAGAGAGGGAGAACATAAGTGGTTTATTAAAAGGAAGTCAGAACTGTGGTATCAAATCAAATTTTCCAAGGCTTTAAAAGGACAATAAGCGCTTCCAGATTATCAATTCTGGAGTTCATTGATAGGTTTTAATTGTAAATAATAAATTACAGATTCATTATTTCAGCCTGGAGAAGGGAGTTGGTGAATGGAGGTTTCCACAGAAGCCTTCAAAGGACACCTACCATACCTATTATGGTATCCCTGCTTCTGGGAAAAGTGTCCTTTGAACACAGAAGGAGAAAGAGGGGTACCATTGTTACCCCAGAGACTCAGTTTACCCGATTGTTTCAAGTGGTTTGTATTAAACTTACCAAGAGCACTATTCTGAGGTAAAATCAATGTCGGCTGCTAACTTAATGATTAACTTCGGAAAATACGACTACAACCCATCGATCAAGAACAGACATAGAGCAGAAAATTCTTCAAAAAACAAAGCTCTGATCCTTCAGACAGAGACAAGATCTCTATAAAGCATTCTTAAAACTACAGTGCCCACCCGCAGAAGTGAAGAAACAGATTGACAGAGCCAGAAGTAAACTACTACAGGAGAAGCCATGAAAAAAACAAAACAAACAGAACTCCTTTGGTCACCACCTACCAACCCCAAGTCAGACCTCTTCATCACATCATCAGAGATCTACAGCCTAATCGACAAGATGATCCCTTATTCTCTCAAGACTTGGGAGACAGACCTCTCCTCACTTACAAACAACCCTCCCCAACCTTAAACAGATACTCACCAGCAACTACAGATCAAGCAAAAGAAATATTAAAGCAGGGACATATCCCTGCAACAGATCATGCTGCCAACTTTGCCCTCACATCTACACTAAAGACACCATCACATGACCAAATCAAGCCACCTATTCCATCAATGGCTCATTTATCTGCTCATCCATCAATGTGATTTATGCCATCATATGCCAGAAATGCCCCCTGCCTCATATATTGGACAAACAGAACAGTTTCTGCACAAAAAATTGACACAAATATGACATCAGAAATTGCAACACTAAAAAAACAATAGGGGAACACTTCAATCTCCTGCTCACTCCACTGATGATTTGCGAATAGCTGTGCTGAAACAGATGAATAACAAATCACAGTTTCAAAGAGAAATTGCAGAACTCGAATTTATATTGAAATTCGACTCAGTAGCCTTGGGGTTAAACAGGGACTATGGGGTTTTTTCTCATTACAACAGGTGTTTTGACCTCACCTTCCTCTATATGTTGTTCCCCAGTGTTTGAATCCTAATATCTATTTTGATTTGCTGTTACAGCCTGACCTGATCCTATGACATACACTTTCCTGCATTTAATTTCCTCCTATTCTGTAAGTTCCTCATCTTCAAAGTGTCTGATGAAGTGGGATGTCCTCCCACAAAAGCTCATGAGGTAAATAAATCTGTTAGTCTTTAAAAGTGCCACAGGATTCTGTTTGTTGTTACTTTGAAACTGTTCCTAATTACCACTGTTAATTTGTAACTAGCTAGAACCTTTTGCTGCTGCCTGCTAGATGTTTTTCTGTCAATTTCCCTCTTACATTTATCCTATAGCTTTAGTTGTTCTGGGACAAAAACCTTTGGTCACACCGTGAGATAAAATTTATAAGCGAGAAGCTTAGTTGTTGCAGCTGGTGTCTGAGGTCACATCCTGGCAAACCCAGGACTGTGACAATATATTTTGCAGTTTGGTTCATGTGAGGATGAGCTCTCATGAAAACTAGGGTTGTTGCGATATTTTGGCATAACATGCCAAACATTAATTGGCCTATTAAGATTCTTTGTATTTATGGTTGAAAACTAATGAGTACAGTTTCTGAAACAATTTTTAAACACTAAACCTTGCCATAATTTGGCATCAAAAAGTTCAACTGAAGAATGCATTTCTATGCCTAATCTAATAATGGATATACACACTGATTTTTTAGCATTCACATTTGGATTTGTACATTATTTCAAATGTGTACATTATTTGTACATTATTTCCCCCCCCCCCCAAAAACCAATGCAGAGACAACATTACATTGCTATCAAAAGTGAGGGTATATCAGAATGATCATGTAACAATGAAAGGAATCTTTTCTAGTTGATAAAATGTATTGGCCCCCATCCAATGGTGTCCAACTCTAGTGTAACTCTGATTATGCTGAGTTATATCAGGTGTGATTTTGCCTTATTAATTTTTAAAATATTATGGTCAACATTAGGGGTAAATTCCCAAAGGGGCTAAGAATTCTTTTTGCAGCAGGTGCAAATTACATTCGGTGGAAAAACCAGAACCTGCAGTCAAGTAATTAGAAGACCAAGCACCAGATTTGCAGTTTCAGTTCCAATGTAGGTTCAAATACAGAGAGACAAGATTTACAGTTTCAGATTGTGCTCTCAGAAACAGAGAATATCCTTAATAAATGCACAGAAAAAGCATCAAGTGTTTGAAAAAGTTAGACTATTTTAATTTAACTAAGTGGTGTATAATGTTACAGCTTGTTCAACAGGCTGACACAAACAGCAGAATAAAGGATCATTTCTTTTCTTGTTCCAGAGGGGAAGTCATGTTAATCTATAGCAGAAAAACAACAGAGTCCTGTGGCACTTTTAAAGACTAACTGATTTATTTATTGCATGAGCTTTCGTGGGAGAAAATCCCACTTCAAAGCGTCTCCCATGAAAGCTCATGCAATAAATAGTCTTTAAAAGTGCCACAGGACTCTGTTGTTCTTTTTTTCTTGGTGACATGACATGACCAACTTTCATGGAAGTCAGGGGTCTTGACTGTGTACAGCTGAAGGTAGAGTTTTGCTTCTAGCATGCTTATTTTTTATTAAATATTATACTTTTTTTTTACAATGTATCATCTGTCATGGCATCAAAAGTATGATAGCAAGCATAGGGAGAATTTTTTTAAAAAAATAGAATGTGTGGCAATAAAAATAATATTGGTGAAGAATTCATAAACATTCCCTAAAACAAAATACTTACCTTTACTATGTTGCCTATGCAGTCATTAATTTGAGTTGTGTAACTGGGATTTGTCTTGAATATCTTGAAAAATGATATTGTGGTTCACCACACATATTTGATCAGTTATATAGCTCAGTAAAAGCTTGACTTTCTTTATTTGTCAAATGTGTCTCTTGCCTTAATTTCAATCTATTTATTCCTGTAGGATTCTCTTAAATGATTAACTTTACAAAAATAAAATAAAACAAACAACCCCCCCCCCGCGCGGGCCGCCCCGAAGCCCCATACCCCCTCTGTACCTATGAATTATTAGTTTACTAGAGAGCTGCAGCTATCTCTTTCATGGTTCATTTTTGTTCGTCTTTCATCTCAATCAAAAGAAAGCAGTTTAAGCTGTTCTTCATTTTCTAAACCAGGTGATTTTACTCAGTTCTGGAAAGAAAATTCCTTTTTCCCTCCTTCAATAAATGGCTTCATATTTCATTCCTTGCTCTACCTACAAGTCTAATAAGTGATAGTATCCTTTAGTTTTGACTATTTCATGATTATTAAGAAAACCCTGCGCTCCATTCTTAACCAAAAAGTTTTGCAGCTTTTGACAGCTAAATGGAGTTAGTAAGTATGAAAAATAGATAAGTTACTAGTGAAATGATAAAAGCACAATGACAGAACAACTGGGAACAACTAATGCCAATTCAAAATGCTTTTATCGAGCCAATCACTGGCTTTAGCTCAGTACTGAGAAATAAGTTATGCTGCTGAACACAGATATTTTTTACTCTTTGCTTTCGATAATGATCATTTGATATAAGCAGAAAATAAATTATTTTTAGCAGATTTATGAAATGTAAAGTCAAGTCTCAATCAAACCTAGATATAAAGAAAAAAAGGCAAAGGCAAAGTGGATACGACAAATTCTTTCTTCACTAACATCATTTAAAAAAAAAAATCTGTCAGCTTAAAGGAAATCTTCGCCCACTTTGCTCAGCAGAGCACTTTGATAGTTCAAAAGGCAAGAGGCACTTAACATCATGGAGAATTAGTGATGTTTCTTTGAAAGTATAGATTTAATAATAATTGGATTTTTTTTCTAGTGATAATGGCCTGCTGACTAAAAGTGACTATCCAAGATAAATAATAATTAATCTTTTTCTTTACCAAAATTCCAAAATATTAATTAGAACAAAACGTAGCAGAAAATATGCTGCAATACACTGAATGTTAAGGCATAGCATGTGATAAAAAACAACATAAAGATTTAGTGATCCCACTATGAGATACCAGTGATACCACTGCAAAAGACAATTTGATAAGTCCATGAAACAGAAACTGACATACAAAGGTCTCTGAGGCTAAGCTTTGAAAAATGCTGAGAACTTTTGTCTGGAAAGAATTCCATCAGGAAATGTCTACTGGTTCTTTGGCTACCTTTGTAATTTGCTGTGTTTTTGTTTAATATACCACCATTGAGAAGGCCAACACAACACTTAATGATGAAGTGGGATTACCTTGAATTGAAGCACTAGTGGAGAAATCATTCAAGATGGTCTTCTTGTCCCCAGTGTTCTGTAGAGTGGATGTCATACCAGCATTGAGTATACTAGCTATGTCATTAGTTTAGAGAGGAGTCATAGGATCCATTCTTGTACTAAATTATTAACAAGTTGCTTGAAACCCTTAATGGAGAGCAGCAGCTAATAATAGCTGGGGTGAGTCCTCTTTTGAGCAGGGGGTTGGACTAGATGATCTCCTGAGATCCCTCTTGACTCTAACCTATGGTGCTATGATTCTAGCTTGGAATAGTAGTCATAGAGAGACTGCGCTGCAGTCTCATGGATTGAGAATATAAATTCTATCTCCCAGCTCTACTTAGTTCCCCATGAGTTATGCTTACTAAGGATTTGTGCCAGGAAGAATAAACTTTTGTTAATACCCCTATTCTCACCTGATGCCTGATGCACTAAACATAAATGATGCACACATAGCCAGTGTTGCAAGATAGTTACCGTGGCAAAACTCTGAGTCACTTAAATGGATGCAATATAGGATCCTCTGTTCTGATATCTGTCATAGATTTAATTTCCACATCTTTTCTTTTTATCTAGCTCGCACCATTGTTCTCTTTTTAATCTTTTCATCCTCTCCCATTAATAGAAGGAGCTAATATTTTATAAATGATGCTCCAAATATTATTGAACTGTTTTTGTATGGGACTTAGACACATTGATTAGCTTGTAATTATTAATATGGAGCGCCTAATCTGTTTTAAATTTTAAAATCTAGTATTTTTATATCACATGATATGAATGTCTGTAATCTTGGAGAACAGATGGAGGGATTTAAATTATTTCTTTTGTGAGATCCTTGGATTGTCAAAACCAGTACAATACAGTGTATAGTTTTAGTACAAAATGAAAACCTAAAAAAGGATTTTAAAAACAAAACATTAAACCTGAACTGTCAGACTGACTGGCATGGTCCTCTTAAAGGTCACATTCAAACAGGTTTGAGAAATAATGGCTTATTGGTTTATATTTCACTCCAAATCTGTCTTCCTGAGAATAAACTGTCTGTTTTCATTTCTGAGATGCAAAATACCAAACCTCTTGTTTGAATAGTGATGGCTACTTGCAAAAGAAATAGGTCTCCTTTTCTTGCCCAGTATCCCCCTTTTTTTTTTCTTTTGGGGGGGGGGGGGAGAAATCAAGATACATTCCCAGTCTGCTACCCTTGCATCAGTAGTAGTATTGCTAGCAGATCAAGGGATGTAATAATTCCCCTCTATTCGACACTGGTCAGGCTGCATCTGGAATACTGTGTCCAGTTTTGGGCTCCCCACTACAGAAAGGATGTGGACAAATTAGAAAGAGTCCAGCGGAGGGCAACAAAAATGATTAGGGGGCTGGAGCACATGACTTATGAGGAGAGACTGAAGGAGGTAGGCTTATTTAGTCTACAGAAGAGAAGACTGACGGGAGATTTGATAGCAACCTTCAACTACTTGAAGGGTTGCTCCAAAGAGGAGGGAGCTAGGCTGTTCTCGAGAGTAATAGAGGACAGAACAAGGAGCAATGGTTTCAAATTACAGCTGGGGAGATCAAGTTTGGATATTAGGAAAAACTTTCTCACTAGGAGGGTGGTGAAGCATTGGAATGGGCTATCTAGGGAGGTGGTAGAATCTCCATCTTTGGAGATTTTTAACGCCCGGTTAGACAAAACCCTGGCTGGGGTGATTTAGGGGGAGTGGTCCTGCTTTTTGGCAGGGGGTTGAACTAGATGACCTCGTGAGGTCCCTTCCAACCCTATGATTCTATGATTCTTGCAAGAATCCCCTCTGATTACTGTTGCCTACTGTTTTATCTCATTCCTCTATAAACCTAATAAATGTTGGCCTTTCACTATTTTCTTTTCCTTGTTCTTAATTTATCACTAATATTTTACTGGTATTTTTTAAAATAAAGCTGGTTGAAGAAAATTAACAGAATAGTTTTTTTTTTCTTTAGAAAATGCTTTTTCATCTAAACCTTTTATGGGAACCAATAGATTTTGACAATTTTAAGTGAGAAAAAAAACTAAAATGATTCCAAATTAAAATAGAGTATTCTGTTTAAAATGTATCACTAGTTTTTTTTTTCTGACTTCATTGCATTTAAACTTTTAATTTTTTTGAACTCTTAGTTATATTATATCAATATGTCCTATGTAATATTTACATTATATTATTCCAGGACTATTGAAAAAAAATTCAGTAAAGTCATTTTGATGTTTCCATATACTTTGCACTTTTAGTTCTTTAATATATTTAAAGATTTTGACTTTTCATGTCAATTTGGATGAAAACAAATGTCACAATTGTCTGTAGAATGCAGATTTCATTTTCTGACCACTAGGTTTTAACCCCTTTAACCTGTTTCCATTTCTCAGCTAAACAACACACAACCAAGTAAATGACCCCACTCTCTCTATGCACTTGCAATGTAAATATATTTTTTTCACCTAGAATACCATAGTTAGATGAACTCTTGATCCTTTTCTCTAAGAGAGATGGATTATGTACATGAATAGAAATGCCATTCTGTTGATGTAGGTAGTATCTACACTATGGAGTTACAGTATTGCCATACTGCCATACAGAAGTATTGCCATAGCTATCTGTAGCATCTATAGTTTAGACCACGGGTGTCAAACTTAAGGCCCGTGGGCCGGATCCGGCCCGCCAAGGGCTCTTATCCGGCCTGCAGACCCCTGCACAGCTCTCCCACGGCAAAAGTGTCAGGCACCGGTAAAGTGCCTGCAATTTTACTTTTTGTCAGCAGAGGGTGCTCCTCCACTATAGAAATACATTGAATGTGCGCCCTCTGGTGGCGAAAAGTTAAAACTGCAGGCACCTTTACCGGCAGCTTGCAGATTTCGGGGGCTATGAGCAGTGGCTTTTTTCAGTGGTGTGGTGCGTGGGGGGGTTCCCTTGCTGGGCACCTTACTTTGAGGCTGGGTACCTAGCAGGGCAAAACTTTTGTTGATACCTGGTCAGGGCCTTTTAAAATCTGCCACCCTGCACACCCAGGCAGTGGCCCAGGGCGGGGAATGGCCTGGCCAGAGAACTGACTCCAGGGGTTGGATTTTGCCCCTTTGAGCCAGGTAAGTGGGAGAGAGGGGGCTGGGGAGCTGGCTCCATGGGGAAGGGGGGGGGCTGGGGAAGGGGTTAGGGAACTGGCACAGGAACAGAAAAGGGAACGGGCAGTGCAGCAAAAGGGAAGAGGTTGGGGAGTCCGTGCAGCAAAGGGGAGCCCTCAGGGCAGGGGAAAGGGAAGGTGTCAAAGAACCTGCGGATTTGGAGAAGGGAAAGAGGAGCCCACGCTGTCCCAAGCGCAGCAGGGGAAGAGGTCAGGGACCCCAGGTGGTACTGTGCTGGTAAGGGGTCAGGAAGTCTACCTGGACATACCTCGGCCCCCGGATGGTTCTGACTTCTAGTGTGGCCCCCGACACTGAATGAGTTTGACACCCCTGGTTTAGACATATCCATATTTTTTTCCATTTCCATTAATGAAAATTAGGAGATGTTAGTGAGTCTATGGCTGGTTTCCCCAGATGAGCTGTAGTCTACAAATCTCCATTCTCCACAAATCTTATGGAATAAGTTACTTCTTCAACACCCCCTTCTGTCTGGTCCTTTGGCTCTTCTTACTCCTCTGCTACAAGGGCCTAACAAAATACCCGTTGAACTTGCAGTGTTATTTCCAGAAATCGTCATGTGTTGCACAATATTTTCTGTTAGCCTCAGCTCCTGGAGTCATGTGATTATTTGAGATAGCATTTTTTGAAGTACATTTGTTGTCCTTCTGAATATAGAGGAAAACTTGAGCCCCTAAAGGTTTGAAAATAAGTAGGGAACATAAAACAAATCTAAAACATTTTTTTTTCTTGGGGACCAGATTTATGATTTTGAACACTTAACACTTGGAACATTAAGCTGTGAAAATCTGTGCTTGTTTTTCTTCATTTCACTTAATAAGAACATGTTTCTTTCCATCTACATTAATTAAAGACCACTGATGGTTTGCCAAGTACCCCAACCTTCATATTAAAATAAAATGTGATCCTACCCTGAAAGCTCAAAATACTTCAGTGGTGGTTTTCTTCAGTCAGGACTAAAAGGTGCAAAACTTGAACTTCATATATTATATAGAACATTATTCTGTAAGTGACTTTTTAAAAAAACCTCATTTTTGGCAGACTTTGCAGTGGGTTTTTTTTTCATGGTTTAAATTAAGAGTAATACTGTCCCAATTTAAATTACATTTTTTTTATTCCAGCAGAAGAAAGTAGTATGTGATCATATAATTAAGGAGTTTCTCATAGTTCATTTACATAAGAGGACTGAATTAATGTTTCACAGGCAACCTTAATTCTGGTAATTCCTAAATTTGTAATACCTGTCTTTTCAATATTAATATAGTCTTTCAATGTAGATTTTTGTTGTATTTATTTGATATAGAATAGTATTAGTATTGGTAGAAAAAAGAATGTGAGACTCTCTTTAAACTCAGATTCAGTGTAGACAATAGACTTGAGGCTGATACCTTCAGTAACGACAATCAGCATTGAAAAACCTGGCTATTAGGCGAGAGCAAAGAAGGGGTATACTTGTTTGAAAACAAATTTGTTTAAAAGGCACAGGAAAAAGGATCACATACTCTTAAACCAATGGCTTTGGCAAAAAAAAAAAAAAAGTGAATAGTTAATAGTATATAATGCACCTAAGAGAGAAGTTACACTGTACCCTTTTATAGAGATACACACCTTTGTTTGAAATGTATGTTTAAAGGATCCAGGCATAGTGATATAAACTGAAAAGATGATGCAGTATATTGTCTTGTGTAAGAAATATTTATTATGGAGAATTGGTTAGTCTTTAGATCAATTGTGTGGTGTCCATACCGGGACATGAAAATTTCTAGAACTCACATTGCCTATTGGGAAAAACAAAAATATCATTAATGTTTATGTCATTTTCCCTCCAAAAGCTAACAGTGTCCCCTGTAATTACATATCTAGTGCTAATCAAGGCAGCTTGCCCAAATGATAAGCTATTACCTATCTCTTCTTCTCCCCAATAGCAAAGGGTTATGAAATATTCCAATGCAATTCACAAAAACACAGCTAGTTACTAAAGGTGAACAAATATATACATTTTGGTCTTGTCAGAATTTTTGATGTTTCAACATTTTGCTTTTTACTACAGTCATAGGATATGGAGCTGGGAAAGGGGCACCCTGAACCATGGCCTGATCACTTTTTGCCCAAGCCAAACCTAATTAGTGTTGCACCTCATGTATCAAGTTACAGCACTACTTTGTAAAGTTTGGTTCAGCCAACCTTCCATCATGACAGAGGGACAGTCTGGCTGAACCTGAATGATGCTTGAATACCATGAACTGGGGCTCAACACCACCCACTTAGACTTGGAGGATAGGGTGCAGAGACTCATGAGCCAGGGATTTAGGCTACTATGGGGAAAAGGGTGCCTGAAAGGGGAAGAGGAGGATTAGGCAGGGGAAGGACAAAGCTATATTACCCACTTTAAATGGCATTTCAAAATCTCTGCTACTGTATGATGGTTTGGGGGGGTTGTTCTTCTTGCACGTGGCGAAGAGTTCCATTTGAATGTTCATTCAACAATTTCATCTGGCAGACCTCAGCCATTCCAGTCTGTGATTGATGAGGAGGTTGAGGTAGTGGTGGGTAGAGCATTCCTCCGCAAGGTGGTCTCTTGTTTGTATTTCTCCACACTCACAGGCTGCAGTGGCACAAAGGTTCCAGCTATGCAGTTTCAGTGGCCTGCTCTTCTTGTGGCAGGTTACAACCTATGGGTAAGGTGGAGATGGTTGTTGTCATCTGCCAAGGCGTTATTCCTTCCTCCACTGGCTCATGATTCATTCACTCTGGCCTTGGCCACTGTCTGCCTGAATGAAGGTCTGGGCTGCTTTTATGAAAGGCCTCCAACCCCTTAGGCATTGAGCTGGCAGAGTCTGGAGGATGCTTTCATAAAGGGGGTAGAATAGGCTGTTAGCAACTTTGAACACTGTCTATGTGGTTGCAGAAGCCATTTCAGGTGATGGGGTGGAGCACAAGACAGAATGGGGAAGGGTGCAATTAGATCTGACCTCTTAGTGGACCACCCTGGAAATGTCTTATTGAAGACTAATCAGTTGTAAAATTCAGTCTCGAAATTCCTATTTGAAATTCCTACTGAGTTTTTTTGGGTAACCAGGACTGAGAGTTACCTTGTTACCCCACCTCCAGCATGGGGGAAGTCTTGCCTGCCCTTAGCAAAGTTTCAGCTCCCTGATGTCACCAACTTTTAGCCACTTAAATAGTCTTGTCTGGGCAATGCCAGCCCCGTGTAAACAAGACTTAGTTTATTATCAAAGATTCAAATGAGAGTTAGTAAAAATATTGGAAACAAATGGTTACATACAAAACAAAATTACCGCTTTCTTTTTCAGAGACAAAATATAACTGACAGATTACTCTTCTGGCTAAAGAAATTCCTCACCCAAAGTCTTCTGCAGCATTTCCCACCAAGAATGACTGAGATCCTGTTTTTATTAATTAAATATGCTATCTCTTTACTTCTTGTGTGCAGGATGTGAGGATGTCTTTTTTGCATTGTAGATATTCCTCATAGTTTATCTTTGTTCACAGCAGAATAACCAACTGTTGCTTGCTTGATTTTGGGGTTGTTTTGTTTTTGTCCCTTGGTCTGCAGCTGTGCAATTTTCCAACTCGCATAGCCTTAGAGAGTCATCAGCAGATCTATGGGTCAGTGCATATGATGCATAATATGTTTTGTATCGGTCCAGGACCTCAATGATAACAGACCACAACAAAAACGATAGGCTGTGTCAATTCTCAGGGTACCCAGGACTGAGAGTCACCATCTTATCCCTAATTCTAGTGAGTGCGTCTACACTTACAAATTAAGTCAATTGAAGCTTGCTTAATCTGTGTCTACACTACATTTTTCTTAAGTCGACTTAAGCAGCAGCAAAACTGCCTAGCTTAGCAAAGTCAACTTAAATTTACAAGTGTAGACATAGCCAGTGTGAGGAATCTTTGCTTGTGCTTGGTTACATGTCAGCTCCCAAACAACACCAGCGTGTAAGTCACTCTTACATTCTCATCTGGGCTGTGCCAGCTCATGTTTTGCCTTCCAGATTAACAATAGCTGCACTCCAGTCCCCAACTCCCTTTGAAGCATTCTGCTATATTATTCACCCTCTTTATCCACTGTACATTCATAGAAATACTGAGTGTACAGGGCTGTCCCTAGGGGGGAGCGGGGCCCAGGGCCAATCGACCTCGGCGGGGCCACCCCATGCTGGAGAGAGCTCAGTGGGCTGGCCCAGTCAGGCCCTGGGTAGCTGGCCCTGGCCCCGGAAGCTGCAGCCCTGGGGCGGGGGGGGAGGGGAAGCTGGGGTGGTGGGGTGCCACGGCTCAGGCTGCGGCTGCAGGGCAGCAGGGAGCCGCGGGCCCTGGGGCCGCGGCCACCCACTGGCGGGGACCGGGCCCCTGCTGAGGCTGCTGCTGCCCCAGCCGCAGGTGGGGCTTCAGGTTGCCATGGCTGGCGCCACAGCCGGGGTCCTGAGGCCGTCACCGGGAGCTGGCCGTGGTTGAGGACCTGTCCCACCGGACCGCATGCACTGTGGGCCCCATGCACCTCGGCCTTCCTGCTCCACCCTAGAAGTCAGGAGGAGGAAGGCTGGCCCAGGGCAAGGGCTGCTGGCTTGCCCCGCTGCCTTCACTACCAAAGGCAGCGGGGAGCAGTGTGAAGTGCGGCCATGTGGGGTGGGCTGCAGCACGGGCCCCACACTGCCCACATAATCGCGGGGCCCAGGGTGATTGCCCCGTTTCCCCCCCCCAAGGTTGGCCCTGTTAGTGTACTATCCCCAAAGGAACAGCATTGACAAGTTTATATGACAACTCAAGATTCAGCACTTTGCTTAGTATCACACCATTTAGTTACATTTTTAGTGAAAACACTAAATTTATTATGAAAGATTCAAACTTCAAGAGATAGTGATTGGAAACAAATGGTAACATGTAAAACATGCAAGTTCTATTCCAGAGAATGTGTCCTTTACCCAGCAAATCTATTTAGCCTATTTTTTTTTATAATGTATTAAAAGATATATTGGATACGTACTAGTCTCAAATTTTATGGATTCTTCTCAAGTAGGCATGCCCCTTCCTCCACTGTCATCCATTTGCTAGAGTTAAGATGACATGCAAGAATGCTGGGTACAGGCACCCCATTAATTAAAATATATTTTTTGGGGGGAGTGGTGGTTGTTAATGACTTGAGTAACGTTCCCTATGCAGACCCTGACTCTAGTATCTCTCATTCAGTCAGACACATATGCCATGTGTTCTTGCCCTCCCACTCCCTATTCAGCCAGTCATAGCTGTTCCTGACCTCATGTGGCCCTATTCCGCCACTCCCATTCAGCCCCTGGTTCAATACTGTCACCCCCTAGCTTCTGTACCCCACCCTGGTCTGCATACCCCCACTAGCCCTTATGAACGTCAATCTGTTTATTTGTGTACCTTCTCCCCCTCCAGTCCCCTGTGCTCTGACCTGATTCTCATCCCATATCCCATTCCTCCTCACTTAGTCTATGCCTGGCTGCTTGGGCAGTTGGGGTGCAGGGACACATCAGGATGGGGGAGTAGGGGTGGCTGAATGGTGGTGCAGGGACACATGGAGACAGGTGAAGCTACACTTGGCCTCTCCCCAGTTTCTCATTGCAGCTTTCTGCTCTCCTAAGTAATGATTATAAGATTTATAATAAAAAGAACTTGAGCCTGCTGCCCTCTCTTCTAGCTTCATCTGGTGGGCAAAAGGTATAATCGCACCTTCCCTTTGAGGGAGGGAGAGATTGAGGGGAATCTGCAGGGACTATTAATTCTGTGCTTTCATCTGTTGCAGATTTTCCCGCTACATATGCTTAATTCCCTTTTGTAGGTGTAATCCTCCTGCCAGGCAGAGTCATTAGCAGCAAAGGGCCAGGTTCTGTATCTAGGCGTTCCTAACAATGTTACACTACCAACAGGCTCAAGCCTCCACCCAGTCTCCTGGGAAATCACACATATCGTGGATGCCCTAAAAGGTAATACTTCCCTCTTTCAAGAACAGAGTGAGTGTAGAAAAATAAAACCTTTTTAGTAAAAGGAAGGAAATATCCTAACTCACAAACGCAATGAGCAGAATCCACCCCACCCCAGAATATATGGGGTGTGTCCCCGAGGTCTCTCTTCTCGCTTTCCCCTCTACTGACCATTGTCATTGTAGTGCCAACCTCTCAAGTGGAGGGGGGCCTTAAGCCTATCCCCTCCAGTTGTCTTCAGCAAGGCCCAGAGATGGCAGAGTCCCATATGCTGGCTCTCACCATCAATACGCACCGACTGCTCATGGCTCCTGCAGCCTCCCAGCACCACCGTCCTAGGCTCTGCTCCCACCAGCTACTCAGGAATTCCTGCTTGCTAGCTGCTCCCACCAGTCACAGGCACCAACCACTACTGGTCCCTCTTGGCAGTCAGTCAGCTTTCATAGTTTCTCAAAAGATCTCAGCTTTCTAGTGATTTCATCTCTTAGGAAAGCCTTTCTGCTGACACAGGAGCAAAGTTCCTCCTCAAGAAATAACAAAGCAAAAACAAACAAACAAAAACCCAACTCCACAACAATTCATTAACTCTATCTTTAAACAATGGGAGAGAGATTTAGCATTGCCTAAGCCACAGCTCGTTGCCAGAGTCCATACAAGCACAGGATCAAGTTCCTCCCTCCTCCTTTACAATACTGAAGACAGGATCTTCCACATTTTTAAGCTGTTTTAGTAACAGTGACTTACCAGAACAGGCTAAATGCAGTTCATACAATCAGAAGACAACATTTCATTTCCCCCTTCAGTTAAAACACAGGCATTAGTAACATAAGCCAGCCCTACATACCATTTCCCATTATGCCCAGCACCTGGGTGAGTTTATCCATATACAATGAAATTGTGCTAAGTACTCTTATGCAGATACAAAGCCCATAAAAATAAGGCACCCCCCTTAACTGACTGAACATGGGAAACTGAACATGAGAAATGTTCATTCATTAGACCTTCCTTACATAGGATTTTTCCTTTGCCCTTTTAAACAGAACACCATCTCTCGGAGCTTTCTCCATGAAGGGCCTTTTCCCTCCCCATTCCCATTGCCTTCCTTTTACTCAGAAAGCCTCTCCCAGCAAACTCACTGCTTCTTCTGTTCCCCTTTACTTCCTAGCTACTGACAGTCTTTATAATCCCAGTTGCTGCCTTGCCCTCTTAATTGGCTAAACTGTGAGTTCCCGTTCTAGCACAGGGAGCTGAACCTGTTTCAAATGAAAGGAGCCAATCACTGTATGACAGGAAACGTCCTTTCTGTTTTTTTCTGACATCACCAAATGAGATTTGATTAGGTTTTCCCATTCCAGTAATATTGGGCTTAGTAAACCTGTGGATAAAAAATATACCCAGTCAGTAAGCAGGTCTTTAGGTATTTTGAGATATTTGAGCTACTGGCCAAACCACAGACATTATCTCAACTTTCCTATGAAAGTAATGACACAATTTTTTTTTTTTAAACACAAAGCTCAAAAAAAGTTGTATAGTGTATTCATTTAGCTGAGCACATAAAGGAGCACCTCTTGTTTCAAACCCAAATCTTTGCAACTTCCCTCTTTATAATTTTGTGTGCTTTAACAGTGTTTTGATGTAGAAAATCTGGTCAAAAAGCTAGGCCTTAACTGGTCAGAGATTAAATTATTTTCTTCCTAAAATCACAGTCTTAATATTCAGTTTTTATATCTTTGGTATTTTGACATACCAGGGTGCAGTACAGACTATCTTGGGTACTTCACAATGCCTTGCTATAGTGGCTCCCACCTGGGCTCTCACAAACAGCCTTTCAGCATACAAGCCACCCCCTTAGTATTTGTGTGTAGCCTGCCAGGCACACTTTGATAACAATCTGGCTCTCTTCAGCCTTGGTTATATTGTAGGGTGCCCCAGTTTCCAATTTCTCCTCCAAAATGTGTGTCATATACTACCTTGCATTCTCTTGGACATTGCAAAATATTTTTAAGTCAATTATTCCTTAAAGACAATAATATGCCAGTTCATTATCTCAAATTGTTACTCCGTCACTGGGTCAGAGACCACCAGCTCGTGTGCCAGCAGTGGCATGTGAGCTCATTTGGAGCGGCACGTGTCGCCCTCCACTAAAAGTGCCTTGCCTGCCCCAGAAAAACAGGCAAAGGTGCCCCAGGCCTCCCAGGGGTTCACAGGTATGCCACAAAAAGAAGCCACTCGGACTTACAGTGTCTTCTTTCCAGGGTGTGCCCAGGGACCTCTGGCTCAGACATGTCACTGACAGAAGTCACTCCAGTCGAATTTTCAGCCACCAGCCGCTTTTTTTCGGCAGAAGAGGCCATTGGCGCGGGCTGAGGGTCGGGTAGGAGGGGCTGGCACTGGCATTTCAGTTCAAACACTGGATTAGATAAACCAGTAAAATAAGTTTATTAATGACAGAGATATTTTCAGTGAGTAAAAATATTGAGCAGAGATCCTAGTTTTCCGTGATTAAAGAAACAGAATTTTCCATTTAAAAAGACACGTGATGAAAATGAAATTCTAAACTTTAGTTTCCTTATCCACAATATGTTTAGATATCAGTCAAACACCAAGTTCTATTGATTACATTTATAACTTTTAAGTAAGTTCAGAGGCTACTTATGCCATTAATCATTATGAAAAAAATAAAATTAATAGAATGATTCAGTCCCAGTGCATTATTTTTATACTCTTGCAGATGGTCTTGTTGTTTCAGACTCTTTTCTTTTCATTTATGTTTATGTTTAGCACTTTCCATGTGTTCTACAATTGTCTTCCTTCGAGTGTAATCTACAACCTTACTGCATAAGTATAGAACAGCATATTACCGTCAAAGTGAAATTTGTCCTTGACAAATTTAGCGACATGGTCTTTTAGAGATGTTTTGTTTTAAGTTTTCAGCATCTTTTCATAACTTCACTCACTCATATCTGGAGGCTGAAGGGAAATTTGAGATACATTAAAACATGACCTCCTATCTGCTGTTGAATAACCTCTAAGTCAGAAACAGTTTATTAGAATATGTCTATTTATGTAACTATAAAGTGCATTCAAAAATCAACCAGAAGAGAGGGAGGTTGTGTACACTAAATAAATGACACTTTCAATAAAATGTATGTAATATGTGTTTTTCTTGGACCACAGCAGTCAGGTTGTGATGGATTGCAAATTCAAGTAAGTGATGCTGATGTTGGTGTAGGGGCTCGTCCATAATGTCCTTTGATGTTATCTGAAGCTCCTAGATACATGCACACTACTTCTGTCATGGATGAGGACAGCCCCTAGCTCTGCTGGGCTTAATCCTTATATAGTAGAATATAGATGCTGCCACACTTTGGATTCCCGCCTCCATTGGAGAAGGGCTAGAAAAAGCCATAAAGATGGGTCACTAATATGGAGTGTGATCTGTCCTTTACTGAAATCAAGACGGTGACTTCCCCTCTTATTGATCTTACACATAGCCCTTATTCAACATATAACCCTTATTCAAACCCTGACAGTGAATATTTGGAGCTGCATGAGAATAAATATGCTGAGGAGCCTCCAGTGAGACAATCTACAAAGTGACCCTAGCCAGGAAATCTGCATGTTATCTCCTTGCCTTTAACAGAGAAACAGACTGGAAGGTAAACTAGGCAGCAGTCCTGAGGAGACCAAATCTCTGTTGGGCTGTCCTTAGGGACCAAGGTAGGAACTGCTGTTTGATCTTGAAATGTAACTGCTTAAACATCTGAACCCAGAGTATTTTCAACCTTTCCCTTTCCTTTCAGCCCTAGTAAACTATCCCTTCTCTTTAGCCATGTTACTAAGTGGTAACTAGGATCAAAACTACAGGATGAAAGATAAAAACTATAGGATCTAAGAGCTGAAATGTCTTCAGAGTGTAACTCTAAATCATTTGTATCTCTGTCCTGATCTTGAGTGCCTTAATAGGCTTGGTGTAATACAATGCTGAGTAGTTATATCATGTCCACAACTCTTTGCACCTTCCTTGTCTATAGATACTGGATTATTTCCAAAGTTTCTGTGTACTTAATAATTATAACTCTTAGTGTTAATGCTAATTAAAAAGCCACCTAAGAGTCTGATTCCTCATTCTTTGTTCACCCAAAACTTCAGATGCACCTGAAGTAATCTTAAATATGTGAGGAAAAATTAAATTTGGTCGCTTGTCATGAGCTTAGTTGCATTTGTTAATATGAAACAGCAGATACTGTTTGCATACTGAATATTTTATAAGTATTGAAAAATTAAGACATTGAGATTTTAAGCAAACAATATAGGCTGTATAGTAGTAAGTCTTTAGCAGCACTAAAACTGAGTTATATTATTAAAACTTTTTGTCTTGTAGAAAAAGGGACATTTTCCTATACCAGCTCTTTTAAAAAAGGAAACATTATACATTTTAAATGAAAAAAATATGCCTGTTTACTCAAAATATTTATAGAAAACATGGTTATCAACATTTTTTGTTGACTGAAAAATGGGTTTTCCAGGAACAATATATTTCAATAATCTTTATTATAAAAATGTCAGTATAAATATTGAAACATTTTCTTTAAATGAAAAATATATTGACATTTTCTAAGTGAAAAATTGTTTAAATAGATTAGGAGGAAAAATCACAATTTTCACCCACTTTTTTCCCATTATTTGAGCAGCTCAAGTCTACACCCAGATAAAACAGATTTTGTAAATTAGAACTGAAAGAACCAAGAGAATCATAGTTATAGAGAAACATTTGTATACTAGCTCCTTAGTGATTATAAATCTGAGAAGATAATTATTTTCTGGAGTTTATTTTTAGATCTCAGACTTTATGTAATGAAATCTTGAGTACATACAGCTGTCAGGGATGCTGAAGTGACAAGAACATCCAGTGAAATACCTCACATCAGTGCATTGCAATGAATATACTGCAAAGCATTTTCAGACAAGAAGTAGGCACACTATACTTCAACAGCAAATAACTTGTGATAAGTTTTCCTTGGGCTCAATTGTGGAATTTCTCAGAAAGGACAGTTCTCACAATGGTATTCATTATGAATAACTTTCTGAATGTTGACAGGTTTCATTTTTTTTGGGGGGGCGGGTAATTTGTTTTTGTTTTTCTTTAAAAATATATTCTGTTTTGCATTGTTAGCTAACTCTATACAAGGGGAAAATAAGTTCTTATGCTCTTAGTCAAATTTATTGAATACATTTGCAATGCTATTTATAGTTACAATAGAAGAAGAGATTTTCTGGTAGAGTGGCTGTTTTCCAGTGCCTACCTATAGCTATTAAGGAAACCTCAATGACTTAAATCTGGCATAAGAGCATGTGTACCATCCTCCATCATTGTTTTAATATAGTTTGGTAGGAGCAAAGAAGTCATGGCCAGGACTGCCCTATGTCCCAATATTTCCTGATTGCTAAATTGGTCCCTTATAACTATTGAAAACTAAGCTGCTCTAACACAAGCTGGAGGAACTGTTCAGGCCCAGAACTGATGAAATGCAAAGATGTGTTTTAAGCCATTTTTTGCACCTTTCCTCTGAAAGTTGCACTGTGCGCATACAGCTATAATTTGAGATCTATTTCACTGTTTATGGAGTTAGGATAAATGGGCCTGTTTCTGAATTCATCCAGGTTTTATGCTGAGATAATTCCATTGACTTCAACAGATTTAATTCTAACTGAAACAACTATGAGAGGAGACCTGGGCCCAGCACTGTAGCTAATATCTACAGAGGCAAATGTAACTGTAGAAAGACACATTGCATTGAAATGTTTATGCTCCTTTCTTCATGTACTGCAGTGCTATAAAGACAGCAGTACATAAATATGTCCACACAGGAACATGGGCAGGGCTTATAAATGCTGAAAGATTTCCGTGCAGAAAGACTAAATATATTTTCTGCATTGAAATCTTATGTGGCTATATCTGTAGTGGATCTTATAAAGTAAGCCCTTGTCTTCTGTTGCTCATATATGCTATTATAGTTTGGCCCTGTGTGACTGTGAGCTGTTCTCAGGACTCCTCCCACCTCTTTTAATCAGTGCCGAGCGTAGTTCATGGAGCTCAATATCTTGTGGTCTGTGCTCAGCATCTAACATAATATAACATCAAGTGCAGTGCTTGTAGCATGCACAGTTTCTAAAGTCTACAAGAGTAGTAGTTAAATGTGTATTAAAGGTAAAATTCACATCTGTACATAAGGCTCTAGTTATCCTGAGTGCTGATGCTGCACATACAGCGAGCACCTTGGCTATGTCTACACTTACAAAAGCTAGTTCAAATTAGTTAATTCGAACTAACTAATTCGAACTAATTTTAGTTAGTTTGAATTAACTTAATTTGAACTAGCATGGCCCCACTAGAATGCTAGTTCGAACTAGCCATGGCCATGCAGGGCACTTGCTTAATTCGAATTAGTCAATTGAAGGGAGGTCAATCTGCCGATTAGTTCGAACTAAGCAGTTCGAATTAACCATTAATTTGAACTAAGCAATCAAATTTATTAGTTTGAATTAAGGAAGTCCTTAATTTGAACTAATGAGAGCCTAGTGTGGCCAAGGCTTAAGTTAGTTTGAATTAAGCTTCCTTAATTTGAACTAACTTGCAAGTGTAGACATAGTCCTTGAACTCCTATTGCCCTCAATGTGAGCTGCAAATACTTGGCACCTTTCAGGATTTGATCCCATGTGAATATTAATTTGATCAATGAAAAGAGCTGATGTGGAATTTGTAAGGTTTGGGGCTATTCTACACTTGTAAAGTTAAGTCAACTCTGTTAAGTCAATTTAACAAGGTTGACTTTAAGTCGATTTGAAGTTAACCCTGTTAAGTCAACTTAACAGTAAACATAGCCATCCATACTGGCTTGAAGTCGACTTAATAAGACCGAGTTAGTGCTATTCCCCATCCACACTGGCTTTAAGTTGACTTAAGAAGTTGACCTTCAGAGGTGGTGTTATTAAGTTGACCTAAACTGTTATTAAGTCGACTTAAGGAAGCATTTAAATTGACTTAATAAAAGCCCAGTGTGGACTTGGCTTTGTGTAGGTCAACTTAAGCGTCCTTAAGTCGACCTAAATTGCCAGTGTAGACGCACCCATAGGCTATGCCTACACTGGCAAGTTAGTTCGAATTAAGCAGGCTTAATTTGAACTAACTAAAGCCATGGCTACACTAGACTTTAGTTAGTTCAAATTAACGGCTTCCTTAATTTGAATTAATAAAGTCGAATAGGGTATTCAAACTAAGGGGTTAATTCGAACTAACTAGTGTTCTAGTAACTAATTTCTTAGTTCAAATTAACTGGCCATTGAAATGAATGGGGATAGCTAATTTGAACTAAGCAAGTGCTTGCTTAGTTTGAACTAACATTCCAAAGTGGCCATGCTAGTTCGAATTAAGCTAATTCGAACTAACTAAAATTAGTTCGAATTAGTTAGTTCGAACTAACTAATTCAAACTCATTTTAGTAAGTGTAGACATAGCCATAGAGACTTGTGTAAGCCCTCAGTCTTGGCCTGATAGGACTCTAAGCACTAAAAGCTTGGTTTAGCTTCTTTTTCTAGGAGAAAATTAATCTCAGTGTAACTTTACAAATTACAATTGTAACCACTTAAATGGCAGAATATGAAGACGAAAGGGTACCCAAAAGAAAGCTGTCACAGACATATTACATATATAGGATACTGTCTGCTACTATCTTTCTTTTAAATGATCATTAAATATAGTATTATTTATCTCATAAAAAATCATAATGGAAAGGGATTTTCAACAGCATCTAACTTTGTTAAGAGCACTATCCTCTTTCAGTATATTTTCACCATATTACACGGGGATGAAATATTAGCAAAGTGGTTACATCTACTTCTTGGAAACATTTTTTTCTCTTCATTGCAAAACACCCTCTTTTTCATGTATTGAATAGGACTTCATTGTCAACACAGATCTTTTACAGCTAATTACATTTTAAACAGATTTTTCAATTTAATGATATAATCTCAAGTACAAGTCTTACTCATGCTCGTGAGTAAGTGAACATTTGTGTTAGTAAGGGGGAGAAGTTCCAGTCAGGCCTATATTTTTATCCTGCAGATGAGAGATCAAAAATGTACACATTTGGAATGATTGGATGTCACTCTCTCTGCTTCCTACCTGCCTACACACTTTTTTTTTTTTTTTGAGGGAGAGAGAGAGAGAGTTAGCTAGTAGCAAACACACAGCTATATATTGAAGCCAAAACCCGAGTCACATATAATACCCATTCAGTATAAGTAAAAAAATTGTAATGAAGTAAAGCTATCAAGTAGAATAATGAAGTCTGAAATGCAATAGGAGCAGAAATGCAGCATGGAAATCATCAATGGGTAGG
This sequence comes from Pelusios castaneus, assembly GCA_007922175.1. Taxonomy (NCBI): domain Eukaryota; kingdom Metazoa; phylum Chordata; order Testudines; family Pelomedusidae; genus Pelusios; species Pelusios castaneus. The sequence goes on from ML685903.1 coordinate 2,664,932, forward strand.
GAGTAAAGAACAGAAGATGGAAAGGTCCTGGGGATATCATGGTTCTCAGACAGTAGAATTACTGTGTTTGAATTGATAAAAAATTATGGTTGGAATATAGTGCTGCAAATTCTGGTTCAAGTAACCTCTGCTATAAGCAACAGATGACTTTAGGAGATTGTGATTCATATATAACAGAAAAAGATCATGCTGTGCTAGTGTGTTATTTGGAAAATTAACAGGCCTGTTGAAGATAAGAATATGAAATTTAATATTTATGCATGTTAATAAAATAATAAAATTGAGCCTTAAGAATGGTATTCTTATGGGTTGCCATGATGCAAGGAGAAGTGAACACTGTTATAAGGAGAAATCAACAGTTATATTAAGAATATTTTTTTTTCAGTATTACCTAAAAAAAAAAGGTAATTGTGGGGAGGGTGATGGCAATATATATTTTAAAATGTTACAGCATAGAGGAAGAGATGGCCTGTAATTACAAAATGATCAAAATCCTCCTTTTCTTATTAATTTTTTAAATTTTATTTTGCTATCATAAGCAAAAGTACTGAGTTGTCTGTTAAAGTATTCAGATAACCTCTGGGTACCTTGCTCAAGAATCTCAAAACTTTCACAACATTTTGGAGGACATCTAGTGATATTTTCACAACATACATAATGGAAGTCTTCCCACTGCCATTTTAAATCCTCTTTGTGGGCTCTGAAATGAGAGAAGGGAGGGGACTGATTCAATGAATGAATGAATGAATGAACAGCATCAGTAGCTAGGACGAAGTTGGGAATGTGGGGGGAAGTTGGGAAGTTGGGAATGTGAAACTAGCACTACAGTGAAAGGCACCATATAAAAGAGTTCTAATCTGGCTCTCTTTTCACTGTTGGGATGCTCCCTGTAATTATCTTGGCTAGGCTGGATGTGGCAGAATTTGTGAAGAAAAAACTAGCATTCTAGCAAACTTTCTCTTGTCGTGTCATTATGGAATGTGGTACTCAGAAGCTTGTGCAGTCAAGTATTCCATCAGAGAACAGAAATAACATGTAACCTAGGTGACCAGTTGTGAAACTACTAATATAAAATAATTTCAGACATTTTCATGAAAATCCATCTGCTGGAAATTCTGTCCAAACTGTAATTCAGATACTTTGGAATATTAAATGCATTCAGAATCAGTTTGAGTCATTTGATAACCATAAAAGGAAGTACATTTGTAATAAGCATTTGTAAGTGATCATTTAATTAGCTCCATCAGGACTAAAATATTTAAAACTTCCATTTATTCTCACATGTTATTTGACCTTAAAATTATACAGAAAGCATTACTATAAACTGAGTAAATACTGCAAAGTGTACAGGTGAATATTGTTGCTAAGAAGTGTTATTGTTTACCTAAATGACATGTGACTTTTTTTTTAAATTTACTTTCCACAAACATTTATTCCTATATACAAAATCTTGTACATTTTTTTCATAGAAAAAGGAAGTGCCAGAAAATACTTCTGCTTGCATAACTGTGTATAAACATCTGAACCAGAATGGCTCATGCATCCATCTTGAAAGATCACCGTTGGGTGGAATGGGAAGGGGAAAGCAGTGCAATTTTTGGCAGTAAAATAGAAGAATCATTTTTTTTTTTTTTTTTTTTAAAGAGTAGGTGCCATGGGCTATGTCTACATTTGAAAAGTTAAGTCGACTCTGTTAAGTCGTCTTCACTTTTCAAGTGTAGATGCGGCTTTGTGCCTCCTCGCTGAGAAGGGACCCATAGGTCCCTTCCCCAGGAAGCCAGGGTCCCAGCAAATAGGGAGACATGGATTCTTTCTCGCTGGGACACAGGGCTTCCTGGCAGAAGGGAGCCGTGAGTCTGAACCAGGGCTCCCTTCTTGCCGGGACCCCTACATGGATCCCGGGGAAAAAGGAGCATAGGCTTCCTTCTCCCCGGACCCCTGTGGGTCCAGGCAAGAAGAAAGCTGCCGGCGCTTCAGCTGACAGGGGATCCCCGAAGGTTCCCCTGTCAGCTGGAGCATCCGGCCAGCAGCTGCCAGAGCTCCAGCTGACAGGGGAACTTGTGGGTATCCCCTATCCAGGAAGCACTGCTCCCTTCTTGCCTGGGTCCAGGGAGAAGAGAGCTGGGCTCCCTTCTAACCGGGATGGCTCAGTCCTGGGGAGAAGGGATCCCCGTGCTCCCTTCTCCCCGGGACCTGAGTGGTCCCGGCCAGCAGGGAGCCCTGTGGCTCATTTCTGCCCGGGACCTGCAGGGGTCCCAGGCAGAGGGAAGCAGTGGGGCTCCCTTTTTGCTGGGACTGCGCAGGTCCCAGGCAGAAAGGAGCTTCAGGGCTCCCTTCTGGCTGGGACCTGTGGATCTCAGGCAGAAAGGAGCCGTGGGGACCTGCTTCCTTCTCCCCAGGACCATGCCATAGGTTGACTTATAGAATAAGTCGACCTAGAGCATCCACACCATCTTCAGGACAAGTTAATCATTCGACTTAAGAGTTAAGTTAACCTAAAGACCGGTAGTTATTAAGTCGACTTAAGGAGCTGCTTAAGTCGACTTTATTACAGCCAGGTGTGGACGCAGCTTAATTTAAGTCGACTTAAGCCTCCTTATGTCAACTTAAATTGCCAGTGTAGACTAGCCATAATGAGATCGAGAAGATCAGATGAGGGCTGTGCTGAGACCCAATAGCAGCAGGAATAACAGTATAACTCATCTGTTGGCATTTCAAAGCTAAAGGGGTATCTGGTTAAATGACTCACTACCTGAAGTGCAGATGAGGTAATGATCTTCTTTCAACTTATCCATCTTGAACAATTCTAAAAGATGGTATCCAAAGGTGTATGGTGTAGTGCCAACCTCAAAGATCAAAAATCTTGAACTGGACTGTCCAAAATCAGATTTTTTTTTTTGTAAATATATATATAAACACACAGTGAGTTTTTTGGTTTGTCCATTGCACGCTGAACTGTCCTTGTCCTGTGTGTGTGTGTGTCTGTGTGTGTGTGTGAATAGTGTTTCCCTCTGTCTTAAATGTAAAAGAGATTTTCACCACTTCTGCAGGAGCTCTTACTTCCACATCTGTCTAACCCTTGCCAAGCATTTAATCCTGTCCTTCATTTCAGCCCCCTCTCCACAGCTTCTCCCAGTCCCATGAGCCCTGTGCACCCATAGTTTAGCCCCTCTTAGATAGGTCCAACCCAGCCTTACCTCTACTCTTCCTAAGTTTCTTTACTTCCCTGCGCTCAAGCCTGGGGAGGTGGCACTGCAGCAGGAGCAGTGATACCATCCTATCTGTGTTTCTCACACAAGGAGAGGAGGGATCAGAGCTCTATTGGGCTTCTGTGATATTTGCTCCCTCCTGTGAGAATGCTAAGTAGAGAGGAGAGACACTGACAACTTCTAGCAGCATGAATTGTACAAGATGGCTGGAGCTTCTCATGCCATTACAAGACTAGCTCCAGACCTACTGAAAAACCTTCACCTAGAAAAAAATCCTAAGTGTTGGCAATACTGATACAATCAGAGTGGAAGTTACTGTATCTGCAAGACATTTTAGTATGGCTATTCCATGACAAATTCTATCACCAGTTCCATTCCCAGTTGTGCTTTCCTGGGTTAGGTCCATCTATTTGAATTTAGGAACAAGATAATTGGGTTCCTCCCATTTTTAAGGAATATAAATAAGTGAATCCCATCTTGGGAATTGAATGAACACCCACAGAAGTAAATGGAAATACTTTGCTGAGTGTTGAATAAAGCCCTAAAGAGTAGTAATTAGCTAATGGTAAAACTCAGGAGTGCATGTGCTTTTTCTAATTTTACCCTTATCTAGTTGTCAGCATTTTATATATATTTTAGAAGTAACTGTAATTATTATTCCTCACATCAACAAGTGTATGACCAGGGCCTCTTGGGATAACCACCTGAATGTGCAAAAATCAGGGCAAGCTGCAAAAGTGGGAGACAAACTCTCTAAACATTTATGGGTGGTATTTAAACCAGGCTCCCAATCAGCCACAATAAGCGTCTGATTCTCTACACCGGTACCATGAAGCCTGCCAAAATAGAAACAGCCTCCTTTATTGCACTTCTGCTCCTCTGCCTCCCACCTAGCCACATGGTCTCTTAGGGTGTGTCTACATTTAGAAATAACGTCGATTTAAGGAGGCTTAAGTAGACTTAATTTACTCCGCGTCTACACTGGCCTTTCCTTAATTCGACTTAAGCTGCTCCTTAAATTGAATTAAAGAAAACTTAGTTCAAATTAATAACATCTAATTTTAATTCGAACTAGTGCTTAAGTCGACTTTATTGTCAACTTAAAGCAGTGGAGACGCGGAGTAGTGTCTAGTCGGACCTTTTAAAGTCGACTTAAAACATTAAGTTGACTTAATAAGGCCAAAAAGGGGCCACGTCTACACTTGAAAAGTTGTCGACTTTTGTTAAATCGACTTAATAAGGTCCACTTTAAGTCAACTGAAAGTGGACCTTATTAAGTAGACTTCATAAAGTTGACCTAACTTTTCAAGTGTAGACATAGCCTTGAAGAAATAGGTTCTCCTGACCCCAAAAGTCCAGCCACAGAACAATATAGGTTTGGATATTACCCAAAATACCACACTGCTAGCCAATCCTTTAGTAATTACAACTAAAGATTAAATATAAAAAGAAAAAAAAGAAAATGTGAGAGATGTTAAAGGGTCAAAGTGAACCGCAAACATACAAATGATTTAGAGTCCATGTAAAGCAGTTTGCCAGCTTGTTCCTCTGGAGTTGGCAGGCTTTTTTCTCTGGTAGATATCCAGTTCCTGAGGGGGTTGCAGACGTTTGTCTGAGAGAAATCACAGAGGAATAAGTTTGGATATTTGGTATATCTTTGAGACAGAGTCCAAACTTGAAATTGTCCATAATTAAAATTTTGGAAATTACTAAGCAAGCTAGTATGTGGCTTAATGAAATTTACCTGCAACATAAAACTGCCTGAACCATAGAAACCTCAAGGATATAGTCAAATTAAGGTCTTGTGCTACCAAGACCATTGAGATAAACCAAAACCAACTAGTTAAATGCTCAAAAACCCAAGAGGGCATTGAACAAACTGCTCCACTGACAAACTATTTGTACTGAAGACATGACTAAATGAATTGTAACACACTCTTGTGCTAACTCTATGTGAATATTAATGCTGATGTTAACTCTAGTGATTGATTTGTTACCAAGGGATGAAAAATGTATCAAGTGCTTGTATGTTTAAAATCTTTGAAATTTGATCAGAGCTATAATAGTAGACAACCAAGTGTAACCCTTTTGTGATGCATTCAGCAGTGTCTAGGTGATACCCATTTCCGCATCAAGTTTGCATTGGGGGGTGTGATGCTGCCTGATTTAGGGGATCGTTTATGATACTATTTCATATTATTATTTCATAACTGCAATAATCCATAGGAGCTATGCCATGTTTGGTATCAATAGAAAGGTTGTAATTTGTTGGGAATGATTATATGGTTTATATGTAGATGTCATATCTGTATTAGAAATTATGAATGTATTTGTTATATCTGTCTTTCAATTTACCTGATTCTGGGAAACTCCCCAGACTGTATGTCTGCAGACATTGTCTCCCTAATGGCCCATTAAGGAAGCTCCCAGGTATAGTAGGCTCAGGAAGAAACCTGTTGAGCCACTAGGACTTGCCCATGTGACTCACCACCATTTTGATTTGCAAAAACTCCAGACAGCATGGGCATGGCTAGAGTTGATAAAAGGCAGCAGCCCTAACTCCAGCTGGTCTTCAATCTTCAGCCAACACCCATTACTCTTCTTTGCATCTATTCCTCTGTGGCTGAACAAAAGACTGAGACCCACCCAGGAGCTGGGTGTCTATCAGAGGAACAAACCTGTAAATTTCTTTACATGGACTCTAAGGTTATGTACACACGAGAACACTTGTCCCGCAATAAGTTATTGCAGGACAAGGAAAGCGCTATAAACATAGCGCTTTCTTGTGTATACATGTGCTGTTTCTTTCGCAAAGGAGCATTCACCGTGTGAATGCTCCTTTGCGAAAGAAGAGCAGTGCATGGTGGGCACCTGTCCCACCACGCACTGCCCACAGTCAGGCCCTTAGCCCAGCTGCAGGGCTTCCGGTGGCAGCGGGGGCTGGCTCAGCTCAGTTCCTGGGCTTCGGGAGTCAGCAGGCGCCACAGCGCTTAAGCTCCGCCGGAGCTTCTGCCACCACCTGAACCCCAGGACTGAGCTGGGGGGCCGTCTCCGGTCCGAGCCGGCCCCCCAGCTCAGCTCCTGGGCTTCGGGTGTCAGCAGGTGCTGCAGCACTTAAGCGCTGGAGTACCTGCCGGCACCCAAAGCCCGGGAGCTGAGCTGGGGGGGTGGCTCAAACCAGCATGGGCAGCTGGTTCGGGCCAGCCCCCTAGCTCAGTCATGGGGAGCTGCCAAACCGGGCAGCTCCCAAAAATACTCAATTTCACTGTTCTGCTAGAGCAGTGAAATTGACATATATGTCAATATCACTGCTCAGCTAGAGCAGTGAAATTGACATATTTGACAGCTCCAATGTCCCAGAGTGGCCTCGATTGGCACTCTGGGACATGTCCAGAGGCTGTCTATTGTGCAAAATGAATACACACGAGCATCACCGCAGAACAGCTGTTCCGTGATAATGCTACCACTCTCGTTTTGAGGGGTTTAACTGTTGCGCGGCAAGGGGGTGTTGCCGCGCAACAGAGAAATTGATTGTGTGTACACTATTTGCTTTAATGCGTGGTAAGGAGCCTTACCGCGCAATAAAGTGACCGTGTGTACATAGCCTAAATCATTTGTATGTATGCGATTCACTTTGACCCTTTATTTTGTTTCTTTTCTTTTCATATTAAACTTTTAGTTGTAGTTACTACAGGTTTGGCTATCAGTGTGATATTTTGGGTAAGATCCAAACCTATGTTTTCTGTGAAATGTGGCTGGCTTTTTGGAGTCAGGAGAACTTATTTCTTTGAGAGACTGTGTGGCTAGGTGGGAGGCAGAGGAGCTGAATAGGCTATTTCTATTTTGGAAGTCTTCGTGGTAACTGGTGTGGGGAATCAGAAGCCTATTGTGACTGATAGGACACCTGGTTTAAGTATCAGCCATAGGCGTTTAGAGAGTTTGGCTCCCACTTTTGCAGTTTCCCTTGATTTTGCCCATTCAGGAGGTTATCCCGGGAGGCCCTGATCACATTAAACATTCATCTGGTTACAATTATTCATTAGTATCAAACATGGATAAAGCCCTAAAGTGTATGGTTAATTAGCTATGGGTACAACTCAGGAGTGCATGTACTTTTTCTAATTTTACCCATCTCTAGTTGTCAGCATTTCATATATATTTTACAAGTGACTGTATTTATTATTTCCCATATCAATAGGGGAATAGCCTGAATCATTGCTCAGTGATGAGAAAGAGTTTCCTGAACTTGAGCCATAGTACAACTCACCCTGTTTATTCTAAGTATGTAAATCATTGTGATGTGGTTAACATGATTTTGCACAGATTAGGGACTCCACCCATTGATGATGCTAATATAAATGAGAGAAGCTGCAAAGGTTTAATCAGTGGTGTCAATTATTTCATCTTTTTTTTATTATATTCTAGGCAATGTGTTCTCAATTACTCCTGGACTTAGTAGAGCAATTCAGGTAACAAAAACATAAAATTATTTCTTTCTTCTGCCTGAGGGAGGCAAAAATTAATGTAAGTGACAGTGGTTAAGTGTATTCTGCAGTACCTTAAGCCAAATGCCAGAGAGTATCTTCCAAAAAAAAAAGAAAAATATAGTTTAAAAAAAGTGACAGTTCAAAAGGTGGAAGTGGTTGACAGGGAAGGGAAAGTCCTTTGAATCAGCCCAGAGAATTTTGGCTTTGTCTGCATTGCCCCCAATTCCAAATGTAATGTACAGAATCTAGAACAGAACAAATAGTCATTGGACATCTGTGGAATAAGTTGTAATGTCTGGTAGATACAGAGAGACCTATAACCAACACTAGTTTTGGTAAAGTAAAGGAACATCCTGCCACTTATGTTTAGGAACATCTGCTAAATTCTAGGAGAGCAAAAATACTACAAGGTCTCCAGAATTTGACTCCAGAAATGCATGGCTATAGTTGTCAGATAACTTAAAGTTGTGAAAACATTTGTTTATAAAACTAGACTTTCGAAAATGTTTTAAAAATAAGACATCCTGGACACTCCTAAACTAAGTGAAGAATAACACTTGCTGTATCGTGTAGACCTTCTGGATAGCTTTAACATTTAACATTAACAATATTTTTTCAAATTATTTGAAAAAAAACTTTAGCAAACATTAAGCTTCAGCTATGAACAATGAGTTAGAACAGCTATTTAAACTGTCATTCCTTTCCTCCATTGAACAAAGCTGAAAATCTAAAAATATCCCAGAAAACAAATCCTCTCCTTTTAACATGTGGATTGAGCAATTTCAGTATTCATATGGTGTTTAAACAGCACCAGCACAGCAGAACCAACCAGTAAACCAGTGAGAACCAGCAGAAACTGAGTGAAGAGGAAGTGTCATGCCATGAGTTCACTACTTTCTTAGGCTATGTCTACACTTGCACTTTTAAGTCGACTTAGTGTGTCTACACTTAAAATTAAAGTCGACTTAAAGGGGAACTTACAAAGTCGACCTAGAACATCCACACTGGATGAGCCATTAAAAACATAAGGAATACAATCATTGTGTCCTAATGGCTCATCAGTTAACTCCCTGGGACCATTGTCCTGGCACATTCCTAAACATTAAGGACACAATGGTTTTAACATAAGTTAAAGTATGGATATAACATCAAATTCTAACTTCTAATCAAAATAGAATTCCTAGACATAAACTATATAATCATTCCCAGCAAATTACTACCTTTCTATTGATACCAAACATGGCATAGTTCCTATGGATTATAGAGCATTTATGAGATATCCATTGAAAATAATATCATAAATGCTTCCCTAAATCCAGACAGCGTCACACCCTGCCCACATGCCCTGCCCTTTGGGGGGCATGCCAGGCTCCCCCTGTGCCCCCCCCAGCAGGGAGGGCATTGGTGTAGTCCTGGGGTAGCCCTAAGTCGATTTAGGACTACCCCAGGGCTATACTGGCTTAATTCGACTTTAAAAAATCGAATTAAGCCTTAGGTCGAGTAGAAAGGTGGTTTAATAAAGTCGACTTAATTTTCATGAAGTCGACTTAAGCCAAGGGCCAGGGTCAATTAAGTCGACGCAGGGCCAATTAAGTCGACTTAAGCCAAGCTTAAGTCAACTTAATTTACCAGTGTAGACGCAGCCTTAGATTGTGGGATGTGATTATTCCCCTCTATTCGGCACTGATGAGGACACATCTGGAATATTGTGTCCAGTTTTGGTCTCCCCACTATAGGAAGGATGTTGACAAATTAGAAAGAGTCCAGCGGAGGGCAATGAAAATGATTAGGGGGCTGGGGAACATGACTTACGAGGAGAGATTGAAGGAACTAGGCCTATTTAGTCTGCAGAAGAGAAGACTGAGAGGGGATTTGATAGCAACCTTTAACTTCTTGAAAGGGTGCTCCCAAGAGGAGAGAGTTAGGCTGTTCTCAGTAGTAACAGAGAACAGAACAAGGAGCAATGGTTTCAAGTTGAAGCTGGGGAGGTCAAGAGGTTGGATATTAGGAAAAACTTTCTCACTGGGAGGATGGTGAAGCATTGGAATGGGTTACCGAGGGAGGTGATGGAATCTCCATCTTTGGAAACATTTAAGCCCCGGCTGGACAAAACCATGGCTGGGATGAGTTAGTGTGAGTGGTCCTGCTTTTAGAAGGGGATTGGACTAGATGACTTCATGGGGTCCCTTCGAACCCTATGATTCTGTGAAAAGCCCATTGCAGCCTCCTGAAGCAAATATTCAGTGTTGGCAGTTCTAGTGATTTCTTTCTTGGTAATGCAGCATTGGCTGGCCTGGAGGCAGGCAGGGTGGCTCCAGTCTCTTTGCTGAAAAAATGGGTCAATCTGTGTCCCCTCCTCCTTTCTCTATCAGCGAGGATACTAGTCCTGGAAAATGGAAGAGGGTACAATGAAGAACCCCTGTAGATGCATTCACCTCCAGCCTGGGAAGGGGGGAGTAAAAGGCTTTGCCGCAGATGCTGTCCCAGTCCAGGAAGAACAGAAGTGGTGCTGGATTTTTCAATTCTTGGCGTTGGCAATACTGATTCATGGATCCTAATAATAGCAAATTAAAGATAAAATAAAATATACCGTTGTAAGACACACTTACCATGTCTCCACCATGTCTCAGTCTATTCTTCCCCAACAGCTGCCTTGCCCCACTCAATAAGACCCAATAGAACTGGATTCTACAATACATGCACCTGGTTTGTTCCTCCTTGCTCAGAAGAATACCACATCTATCTAAGATGCATATTATTCCCCATTATTGGGGTGGTGGGGACTCTTTACTGTATATATCCCCACAACCCTCCTGTGAGGAGGAATATCCCCATTTCACAAGAGGGGAACAGAGGGAGCTGAGAAACTAAGTGACTTTTGCAGGGTCACAAAGAAAGTTGATGGTAAAATATAGTATTGAATCAAGATTTTCTATGTCCCAGACTAGTGTCCTAACCATTAAACTCTATTTCCTCTTGTAATTTCTGTTGCACTTAGGGCCCTCTCTGTGGACTGGATTTGTCCAGTGAGCCCAACTTTTTCACAATTTTTAATCTATTTCAGGAAAAAACCATGAAGCCTCATTTGAAAGACAGTTTTTAGCTAAAATGAAATGAAAAACATTTATGTCAAAACCATATATCATGGACTATGATGATCAACAGATTTCAGAAATATTCAGTGATATATCATCTCAAACTGTCACATTATTAACCTCTCTCTGGCTCTCAGAAGTGTTCATTTGGACTGGGAAATTGCATAGTCTATCTCTGCTACAGATTCAGGGGTTGATCTGTTACTTTATATCTTCTCATCTCAAATTTGTAGTGGTTTCAAAAACAGTATCCTCCACCATATGAACTTTTATTTACTATACACATATGATTCAAATAACTTAAAATCTACTGCAATTCTTTCCATAAATAGAATTTTTGTTATGGAAAAATATTACAACTCATTTTATTCTATTTTATATTATTTTTGCACCATTCTCATCACTGAAGTATAAGGGTCTTCCCGTAGTGCAATAAAGCATTCTGACTACACATCCATCACATAATTGTTCTTTCATTCTCTCCACAGGGACAGAAGTGGAGTGAAGTTTCTTGTTGTGATAGGGTTTTTGTTTTTTTGTTTTTTTTTTTAAATACACCTATTGCTATGGGTTTATATTAGAGCAGGCAAGGTCAAAGAAATATGCCTTACAGTTAGAGTGGAAACTGGTGAGGTTTTTAAAATCCCTTAGTTCATTCTATAGTCTCAGACTGCCCTAGAGAAGGCTTCACAGACAAGCTTTTACTCATTACTGAGAATTCCATTATGCCAGAAGAATGAAGCTGTTGATTATGATTTTGTCCCAGAGCTTTAAAATACCTTGCTACTGTCCTGGATCCTGACCATGGAGACTTTTGAAGATAAATACTTAGATCTTAAACTCAAGTAGAAATTATTTAGGAAGCCAGAATAAAGAAAAGGGTAGGGTAGTCATGAAGGAAAGGTAGCCATGTGTATCATCTGTATATTTCTGTCACTTCAATCCATATTGTTTGACCAGTTCATTTAGTGGCTGTGTATAGATGTTGACAAGGATGAGAGAGAGAGAGAGAGAGAGAGAGAGAGAGAGAGAGAGAGAGAGAGTTGGATCCTTATGGAACCCCCACAAATGAGGGAGCAAATGGTGAAGGTGCAGTTTCTCCATCATTGGTCTTTCAGTTCATCCCTCAAGTAAGGACTTAAACCACTTTAGCACATTACCTTTGACTCCTGCCACCCCACTTACATAAAACAACAGTATCTCATGGACAACTGTCAAAATGGACAACAGTGTTAAATACTGCAGAGAGGTCCAGAAGGATAAGAATGGATGTCTGCCCTCTAACTATTGACAGGAGAAAATCATCCATTAGTGCCAGTTAATTTTATTGTTTCTTGGCCTAAATCTAGATTGTACCAGGTTGAAAATGTTGACTTTATTTAGACAAGCTTGTAGTTGGCCTTTAGCTTGCTTTTCTTGCTCAGGAATGACAGGTTTGACACTGAGCAATAGTTGCCTAGTACTGAAGTATCCAGGGTAGAATTTTTCAGTGTTGATTATACAGTTGCATTTCAAGAAAAAGGAAAGATTCCCTCTCTAAATAAGGTGTTGACTCTTTTAGTCAGGAATAGCATCAGTTGTTCATGATTCTCTTTTCTCACAAGCCAGGACGGGCATAGGCTAGATTCACGTGTCATGCATCAAACACCTTTCGGGCATCCAGAATTTCTTGATGAGTGAATGTTCTGAATTCTGGAAATGCAGATGGGCTGCTAGATGGTGGTTGTAGGTTAAGCAGATCCATATTGTTTGAAAACACTTCCTAATTATGTGTGATCTTTTCAGTGAAATAGGGTGATAACTCTTCTCAGTTCCTGTAGGCCAGGGATCAGCAATGTTTGGTTCCTCCTGACTGCCCCCCCTTGTGGCCCCATGATGATCAGAACTTCTGCTTCCCCTTCCCCTTTCATCACGTAGCCAGGGCAGGAGGAGGGAAATTTAAAACCCTCCTTCTCCGGCCAGGCAGCATGGGGTGGTCGGTGGAGGCAGCTGTGCTGTGGCTGGGGGGGTAGTGGGACTGGGCTCCACTGGGGCAAGGGAGAGCTAAGTGCAATGACAGGTGTCCTGCTCTGAGCTTGTTCCCTGGGGTGATGGGGGGGGGGGGCACAGGCTAAGGGCTGTATGGAGCCTGCTCTGGTGGGGGCTGTGAGCAACCGCCCTGCAGATACTCTGATACTACTTGTAGGGAAGAGAGAGAACAGCAGTGCAGCCTCCCTTTCTCCACCCCCACCCAGTCCTCTTACAATTTTACATCCTCCTGAATGTTCCCCCCACCCCCATGCTCTCCTAAGCCAGAGCAGTCAACAGTTCTCAGCATGCGCCAGAATCCTCCTGACTCCTCCTACCCACCAGGAATCCCATAGACCTGAAGTCCCCACCATGCCCCAAGCCAGAGAGTCATCATGGTGCCCTCTCTAGCCTCCACTTTGGCAAGGCCAAGTTGATGTTGTATCCAGACTTTTAAATCCTACCTGATGGGGATTCTGGGATGCATCAGGATGTGGGGCTGAAGCAGCAGGTAAGTGTGTATGGTAGGGGTACTGTCCAGCCCTTCTTTGGGCAGAGGGCACAAAAAGTGCTGAGGTGGCCTTCAGAATCCCTGCTATACATCATGAAAGACCAGTCAGCCCCTCCTTTCCCCCAGCTTGGCGATGAGAGTGCCCCATGAGCCAGTCACAGATTGCAGGAGGAGAGGCAGGCACCACTCAGAGCAGTGGTAGGCAGAGGGGGCAGAGGAGCCAAGCCCCAAGCCTCCAGCCCCACACACTCCCCCTCTCTGCAGATACAGATGTTCCTTGCTGGGGGTGGGGGGGAGGTGGAGGGTTGTGCTAGGATACCTCCTGCCCTGTGCAAGGAGGAGTGTGAGGTGTGGGGAAGCACAAATGTAGGCTTGGCCCCTGGGTGCTGGAGATCTTGGGTATACCAATGGCAGGTGGGCAGGTCCTGGAGCCCAACAGCATTTTTGGTCATGTGTTGGCTCTGGGCCAGGCTGGGGAGAGCCGGGAAGGCTAGGCCATTGGGTATGGGGGGTCCCGCTGGGCTGTTGAGAGCAGGGGGAGGGTGCACGAGGCTGGGCAGGGTGAGAGCTGGATGGCCAGGGAAGGATGGGGACACAGCTGGGCTGAGCTAGAGCTGGGAGGCAGGCGGGCCACAGCCGGCCGGGCAAGAACTACACATGTTGCTCTCAAAATTCTCGGCTATTGAAAGAATTTTTAAAAATGCCTCTTCCTATTGTTTGGGTTGCTGACCCCATCTGTATGCTGAGCACTGGAAGGTTCCAACTACTGCCCTAATGATGGAATGGTTTGTCCAAGAGAGTAGCAGGATTGTGATGTCCTCTGTCTTGATATCTAGGACTAAAATCAGGACCAGGATATGACTGTTGTATAGACTGGACCAGAGAGAAAGTGATATGTGTGTGATAGAGTGATATGATATGTGATACAGCAATGAAAGTGAAGAGCTGATTTTTTAGATACTTGTAGCTTCAAACTTGTCAAAATAAGTATTGAAATATCCCAGATGACAAGTCTGGAGTTTTCACAACCAACAGTGACAAGATGTCAATGAACTCCTTTAAGAGTTCTCGGGTTTGTGGTCATCTCTATTTAAGCATAAAATCTGTGTTGGCTTTGGCCCTGTCAGATAAATTAAGTCAAATTAAATTGTCTTACCTGAGGGCCATTTCTCAAAAAGGGGGGAAAAGCAGGCTAGTACAGGGCTTGCAGTGTCATCCAAGCAGGTCTTGGTGATGCAGACTATATGATGTTCTCCAACACTGAGGATGTTGTATTGTTTGTTAGAGGGAAATCTTGCATTTATCAACATCAACACTGGTTTGTGATGCTTTGTGTTGTTTGCCGCTTGCCCATCTAGACCTGGGCCATGTATAGGTGTTACATGTTTAGAATCTGTTTTTCGTTTATTTGTTTTGTTTTGTTGTGTTTTAATTTCCACCTACCTTTTTCGTTTGACAGTTCCTCCCATTTTGAACTCTGATAGTAGATGCTGCCCAGAAAAGTTCCAAGTGGAGGAGCATTATCTGTTTTGCCAGATGTCACTGAAAAGGCAGATCTGTTGGGTATATTTTGGAGCTGTAACCTGACTGAGTCCTGGGAATGGACAGAACCGTAATGGTGAGTTCCTGAAGTAGTAGTGGGTATACTGGTATTACAACAATGAAAGTAATAGTAGATGACAATCATAGGCAGGGTTGAGCCCAGTAAGAGACTAAATCAATGGACTCAGACATCCATTTTCTTTAATAAACTATATATGTTGTGAGAAGCACCTTGAGAAGAAAGAGGAAGAGAGACAGCACTTGCCCTTTAATTTTGTCTGAATTAGGGATGAAAAATGGCCTTCAGTCCAGCAGGTAGTGGTAAAAGCAGGAAAAATAGTGTAGGGCATAGGGACCTTTCATTGTAAAAGAGTAAGGCTCTTAATCATCCTCCTTTCTAATGGTGGATCCTGAGCTGAAGGACTGGCTAGGAGAGGAGTCACAGCCTAATACCTTTTAAAAACTGCCCACATGCTCAGGGTTTAACTGATCACCGTATTTGGGGTCAGGAAGGAATTTTCCCCCAGGGCAGAATGGATTGGGCTCTGGGGATTTTTTCAGCTTCCTCTGTAGCAAAGGGCATGGCTCACCTACCGGTGAATTCTCTGTATCTTAAAGTACTTAAATCATGATTTAAGGAGGTAAATAATTCAGTCATAGGTTAGTGGCCTATTGCTGGAGTGGGTGGGTGAGGTTTTGAGGCCTGCATTTTGCAGGAGGTCAGACTGGATGATCGTACTGGTCCCTTCTGACCTTAGAGTCTATGGCTATGTCTACACTTAGTGATTTAGGTCAACTTAAATAAGTCTACTTTAATAAGTCGACTTTAAGTCGACCTTATTAAGTTGACTTAGAGAATCCACACAGGACTCCTAAATTGACTTAAGTTGGGCCACACTAAGTCGACTTAGAATGTCTACACTTAAGAAGTCGACTTAAGCAGTAATGTCGATGTAAAACTAGGTTTTACAAAGTCAACTTTACTTTTCCTTAAGTTGACTTAGGTAACAGCTTAAGTCGACTTAAGGAAACTCCAGTGTGGATGCAGAGTAAATTAAGTTGACTTAAGCAGGCTTAAGTCGACTTAATTTACAAGTGTAGACGCACCCTATGAGTCTATGAGAAATTTTTGGAAAAGGAAAAAGAAACCAAAGGTGTGAAGTAAGGGAAGGTTCCCCCTCCATTCCATTTTGTGTGTTCCTGCTGGTTCTGGCCATGTACAGGGCTAATTGGAGCTGGACCACGCCGATGCTCTGGCAATATGTTCCCACTTGGGGAAGGGAGCAGAACTAAGCTTGTCCCCTCCATCCCCAATGCTGGCACGCTTTGTTGCACAGCGGTTCTGGTATAGGGGAAGCACAAACAATTTGTGGGTTAATGTGCTGCCACCACCCGCATATGAGATGGATTCCTTATGAGTAGGTAGTGTATCATTTACAGTCATAATGCACACCTAGGTGCTGAATACCTCATTGCTGGTGCTACTAAGGAATTCTGTGACCTTTTCTAGAGAGCCAGCTGCCTGTGGAATTCTGGGAAGTCTGGCAAATGGACAACCCAGGGACCTTGGGAGCCATCAAAGTTATCCACCAGCATGTGGACTGGCATGAAATCAGGTAGTGAGGAAGGCTGGCAGACAACCTATCTCTCTGCCTATCACTTTCCATCATTTTTTTTTAAATTAATCCTAGTTCTCATGGAAAGTCTTTGTTTTTGCGGGAGCTGCTGGTGTTTTCTTTTATTGTTTCCCTGTTCCCTCTGTCTGCTTCACAAAGATTAGGGAATGTAACTCCAGTAGAAGGCAATCGATGCATGTGAAAATCTCTTGTATTCAATTATTTATTCTAATGCCATCTAGTCCTTCTCTATAATGGCTGTGTCCCCACCAAGACTTGCCTTGGTTGCCTTTGAAGGGCATGACTGCTGGCAAGGAAAAAAGCTATTCATCAAGTCGAGTTCCATGAAGATATAAAAATCCAATTAAAAAAAAAAAGTTCCCTCGGCTGATGTGAATTGGAATAGCTCCAATGAAGTGAGAGAGCTCATGACAAAATCCCATACAAGTTTTCAATATATCAAGATCAGTCATTTCTTTCAATAGAACCTCTATTGTTGCCTCCAGGGAAAGTTTAGGGTTATAAATTTAAAAAGGAAGAGTAAAGGAGGAAAGTGAATCATTCACATTGTGGACCTGATTGTTGTGGTGTAGGCATTGACTCTGGGTTTGATCTTTCTTGAAATTTCATAGGAATGACCTCATAATAAGAATGCCACCAGTCTACTGCAATGTCAACACATCATACACAGTGTGCTTCCATAAATTATTTCCAGAGGGGTAGCCATTTAGTTGTGTACAGCAAAAACAATGAGAGTCCTGTGGCACCTTAAAGACTAACACATTTCTTCGGGCATAAGCTTTCAAGGGCTCCAATCTACTTGGATTGGAGCCCATGAAAGTGTATGCCTGAAGATATCTGTTAGTCTTTAAGGTGCCACAGGACTCTCATTTTTGCCGTACATTCTTTGTTAGCTGGAGAAGGACTAAATGACTTTTCACTGAGCTGACTACACAACCAACAATATCAGTGTGCATAAGTCTGTGATCAGAATGGAGAGATGTTTAAAAGATGAATACTGGAAATCCCTAGACAAAACTACGCAAGGCAAGTTAGGTGAAGAGTGCTTGACTTTCAACTGGATGCTAGTGTTTGAGAAGAACCATAGCCTGGATACAACTGGATGCTAGTGTTTGAGATGATCCATAGCCTGGATACAGTTAAAACCCCTGAACAATCAGTCAGATTTTCTTTTTAATTTTTTAAATCATTAGATTCCCGTGAAAATCAGGACAAATCTCAATGAAATTCATGATATTTTCCCAATGAACTACATTGCTGTTCCTCTCCCTTCTTCTCTCTCCCCTCCCCCCCTGAAAAAAAAAAACTTATAGAAAAGGGGGGGATTCAATTATGGGAAAGTTTGAATCCAGAACCAAGATTTATAGAGGTTTCTAAAATGTGAGTTCATTGTTAGGCATTGTAGCAGGGTGGTGACCCCACTATGGCTCTTGAAGTCTTAAAAAGGGGCTTGGCTGCAGCAGCCAATGAGAGGGGAGGGTTGCTGGGCCAGTCAGGGCTAGACTACCAGTATAAAGGTAGGAGCAGCAGGGCAGAGAGTTAAGTCTGCCTGGGGAGTTGCAGGGAGAAGGTCTCTTCTGGGCTGGCAGGCTGCAGGGCCCTGGAGAGCGCTGAGTACAGTGCAGCAACGGGAGCCCGGACAAGCTGAAGCTCCTGAAGGGAGTGAACAGCAGCAAGCGGCTGGAGCAGCGGTCTGAGAGCAGGGAGCCGAGAGCAGATGGTGGCTGCATCCAGGCCAGTGAGGAGTTCTGTAAAACTGGGGCTGCGGGAAAGTGGCCCAGGGAGTTGATGCCCTAGCAAGTGGAGAGATGGGAGGTAGGTGGAAGGCCTCACTGGAGGCACATATAGTCCCTGGGCCGGGGACTGGTGTAGAGGGTGGGCCCAGGTACCTTCCTGCTCCCCCTGCATGCCAACTGTGGCCATTGACTGTTTTAATTAGTTGCCAGAAGTGGCATGGGCTCGCTGGCCCTAGACTGTTTTAACTTGTGGCTGGAGTAGAGCGAGCTGGACTACGATCACGGGGAAGTAGTCAGAGGACTAGTCCTGTCCACTGCTGCAAAGTGGGCCAGGTGACCTACCTGAATCTCAGAAGGGGTGGGACACGGGTTTGTCCAGAGGGCTAAGACCCCAAGGAGGACTCAGAGCGAGAGTCCAGTTGTGTGGGAGCAGAGCACGAGCTACCAGCAGAGGGACCACCTAAGCAATTCCCCAACAACACCACCAGGAGGCACCCTGCTGGTGAGCCCCTGCTAGGAACTGCTACAGGGATAGACAGAAGTGTTTAGGAACAAACTTGCCACCTTCTACATCATCCCACTCCCCATAGAGCTGGGTCTTTGGAATGTTCAGCTGTTTGCTGCTCATATTAACACTGCTCAAAATGCTATGAACTAAGGGCATAAAGTAGAAAAGTTGTCTAAATGGCAAATGAGGACAGCAAGAAAAATGCTCCAGTGTGCTTAGGGATATATTCCTAGTTTGCTGCACAAGATAGTGCTAAGCCCTTTTAAAAAAATATGATACAAAATAGTGTGTTATATGTGGGATTCTTAATATGGTGCTCCTAAATCCCTTAGATGCTTCTGAAAATGTCATCTTGTACATTCAAGGTGCTGAACAGACTAACTATTTACTCTATTAGACAACCTATTTTCAGTGATACCTTGGGTGGTCACAAACTTATACATTTATTTTCTATATTTTATAATTATATAAAATTCTACATTTTGCTGGAGACAGATATGTCAATGCATGCGGAAGTTGCTAAGTTTACCCTAAGGCAGGGTAAATTCTTGGAGAGTTTAGGTATTTCAGAGCTTACATAGCTGTAACTGAATTAATAAAACTATAGTAATTATCCATTTTAATTGGCCTTCTGCATTCTAAGATTGAAAGCAATTACATAGAGCAATAGAACTGAAGTAAGTGTGAGAGCTGAATTATCTGCCTGCATAATCATATACAGATATATGTTGAGTGTCAGCTCATTTATAAGTGGGAAAGTCAATGGCTTTACTTTAGAATAGAACACCGCATATCATATTTTGAGTATCATGAGCAGCTTCTCTACTTGTCTGATGACAAATGAATGAAATGATAAAATATAATAGTGGAAGTGACCAAAATAAAGTGGCCACCTAGTGTGCCAGAGAATATAATTGCAGAGAGAGGATGCCTAAGAGAGGATGACATTTGAAAAATATTTTTTTCTTATAGTATATCAGATTGATCTAGAACAGAAATGATAGTGTATGGTACACTGCAGCACTCATCAGAATGCTTGTGTTGAGGCATAAAAGTTGTCAATATAAAATAAAACTGGAATGGCTTAGATGGTGTCATGTATTAGCACACTGGATGTGTGTTCAAATCTGTATTCAAGTAATTCATGAAGTTACTCTGATTGTTTCATTAGCTAGGCATACAGATTACTGTGACTGTGCTCATTGCAAAATTAGAAATGGGATAACAGGAGTTTCAATGTCACAGTTCGGGGCAACAACACCTATATTCTCCACCTTGTAATCCAGCAAAGGCACCTTCTCTTAGGTTTCCAGTTACCCATGCATCTTCTCTTTTGAGAGGAGACCTACACCTCTTTCCCTTCTGACCCACAGTATCCAGGTTAGACATTTCTCTGCCTACACTGTGCTATTCCCCAGCAAGGCAGATATCCTCAACAGGCCTGCATTAGTCCTTTGCTTACTCTTGTAAGCCTATAAAACATTGTAATTGCCACAGTTATTGAGACCACATCTCTGTATCTAAGCAAGCATGTTTATTCTTAAGACAAAAACATTATAAAAAAGCATTGAAAAGAATAGAAACTTACACACATGCATGTAAGTTTTCAAGAGATCACCCCAATTGCAACAAGGGCTCTGACAGGTGAGTTGTCCTTCAAACCCCATTAACAGAGTTCTCTGTGGTCATGAGTTCATAATAGCTATTTGCTTCAAACAAGCACAAAGATCTTCAGATCATTCCAGGATGGATTAGGAATCCCTTTAGGCAGAAGGGCCTGTCCATTTGTTGAATCAGCAAGAAGAATATGGAAATATTTCCATATGATGGTGCCTTTTAAGAGGTGTCACACCTTGAGTGAATTTGCCTGGTCACCCTCTGGTATTCTTTTTTTCTTTGAGGGCTATGGTCCCCTCTGTTATGGAATTATGTACAATCCTTGGTCCACAGTGACACAAATTTAATACACTCATAGCTCCCAAAGATATTGCAGAAAATTGCCATATGTATCACACTGAGATTAAGATGGAAGTTCATTGACAGCATTGCATGGGGATGCTTGCAAAGTGCACAATAGTACACAATTCTACACAATACTTTGATCAATGCAGTCCATCTCTTGCTTCTATAATTCTAAATTTCACTTTCTTTTTCAAAATAATACATGAGCCATATAGGTAGACTTATGACTAGAAAAAGAAAGTTAACATTCAGCTAAGAGATTTGGAGCAGCTAGAAAAGTACACACAATATTGTCTATAAAAGAATCACAATAAGAGGAAATCATTAGAACTCTTTATATAGATGCAGAACTTTTCAGCATACTGTCACTGGAATGCAGACCAGATAGTTCCCAGGGTTTAAAAATGCTGCAAGCTGGTCTTGGGAGCTGATAGCACAAAGTACAAGGTGCTCTTCTAGTCAGGAAGAGGGTAAGTTTGGACTATGTGGCTATGTCTACACTTGAAAAGTTAGGTCGACTTAAAGTGGACCTTATTAAGTCGACTTAACAAAAGTCAACTTAACTTTTCAAGTGTAGACGTGGCCCCTTTTTGGCCTTATTAAGTTGACTTAATGTTTTAAGTCGACTTAAAAAGGTCCAACTACTCTGCGTCTCCACTGGCTTAAGTCGACTTAATACAGTCGACTCAAGCACTAGTTCAAATTAAAATGAGGTGTCATTAATTCCAACTAACTTTTCCTTAATTCGATTTAAGGAGCAGTTTAAGTCGAATTAAGGAAAGCCCAGTGTAGACGCGGAGTAAATTAAGTCGACTGACGCCTCCTTAACTCAACTTAATTTGTAAGTGTAGACACACCCTGAGAGAGAGAGAGAGAGAGAGAGAGAGAGAGAGAGAGAGAGACCCACTACTTACACAGTAGTTCAGAAATTTCCTTGCTATGTATTACTTCTAAAAATAGACACTGCTCTCACAGACACTATCCTTCCTAATCCAAAGCAACTAGATGACCTGCTATAAGACCCATAATATTATTATTTCAAGTCAGTATGACAAGATTGCTGTCAGGTTACATACCACCCATTTTCTTCCTAATTTTCTGTACTAAAACATTTATATAATCTTAATTTCTAGAGTGTCAGAGATTCTAATCAACAGCTACCTATGGTGTTTAAAGAATGTCCATTACCATAGTATTAACTTGCACAAATCAGTTCAGTGAGAATCCTGCACTTGCCATCCCTTGATTCAGTGGCTAATATTTGGGATTGGTATGGCTGAGGCTTTTTGTTTGTTTGTTTGTTTGTTTGTTTGTTTGTTTGTTTGTTTGTTTTAATTAAAAAAACAAATATAAATGGATATTTTCTTTTTCCCTTCACCCTTCCCCTCCGGTAGCATATTCAACTAATTTATTCTCATAATGTTAATGATATTCTTCCCTAGCTCCACTTTAATTCAAATCTGAAGAAAACTCTGACCCCACTGCCAGATGCAAATGCAAACAAGTCAGTGAAATATGTCTACTTGTGATCCTGTTGTAAACATAATGACTTTTATATATAGCTAAATTGATTGGTTCTGCATGCTATAGATCACATAGCTAGCCTTTAGCTTCCACTGGGTAAAAGCAGAGACTGTTCAAAAAACATTCTCAAACTTGCATGAAGTAAATGTATCTTTTCTCCTTCCACCAGGGAATTGACTTCCTTCTATTGTTTATGGAAATTTAGCCCTTAAAATCTGGGGAATTGATTGAATGACTGAAAAAGAGCTGTCTAGATCAAATGTTTCTCTCTTTCACCAAGGGAATTTGGTCCAATAAAAGATATTGCTTCAGCAACCTTGTTTCCAAGGTGAGCCTTACATATACTTGACATGAAGCCTTTTGAATTCTTGAAGGAGGAATATCCCATTGTTTTAAGCCTCCGCTTTCAGATTACACCCATAATGAATTATCTCATTTTGAATTAATGAGATTAGCACATTATTCTTTTATAAGAATTATTTACTGTTGTAATCCCTGTGAATTCTACTAGCAATTAAAATGTCTTTGTTTTCTTCAAAGCAATATGGAAAGTAACATGGAACTTCTTACATGAGGAAAACTCTTTGAAGTACTGAAAATGTGTTAGAACAAGTTATTTGTGACTTTATTCTTTATTCAGTTTCTCACATCTCATTCAGCTATTCACAGCTTAAGAGAAATGTATTATAGTTTATAATTATTTTATAGTAAAGCCCCTATTCTGAACAGGACCACCCCTCCAGGAGGAAGAGGAAGATCTTGCCCCAAAGAGTTAACAATACAGCTAAGACAAGATGTAAAAATCATATGGATTTCTTGGGAAATATTCCTTAATTATTACCAGTTTCTGGAAAATATTTGGAAGACTTGAGCATTCATGCAACTTCATGAGAAAATATGTCTGTTTAATTGCTATTGGGAAGTAACAATTGCATGTTTTCTTAATATCCATTTTCACAGCCTCCATTTCTAGAGATACTGGTACAGTGGTCTATCTATATTTCACTGCAAGAAGTGGTACCTAATGTTAATAAGAGAGAACTGTACATTGGAAAAACAAATTCAAAGGAAAGAAAAAAACCACATGATGAACCTTACAGTATCACCAGTTCAAATTAGATATCTTTAGTCTTTGCTATTTAATCCTGCAATGCATACCGTTCTAACTTAAAACACACTAACAAGTGTGTTCTTGTAGGAAGCTCTGGTTTCAAGTCAAATTAACCTCACCACACATTGAGCAGTGGCAGTCATTTGTTGGAAAATGTGTGTACTCTTTGAAGGCTAAAGTACTAGTGAATGACTTTCTGCTGCAATTGCATATCAGGTCAATCTGGGGATGCTGACTCATCCACCCCAAAAAGTCAGAAGAGAGCAGGGATGTCATAGATTCATGCTTGTGCAGGACAAGCTCTCTTTCACCTGAACTGGCCAGAGCAGAACCCACTCTCCCCCCCATAGAAATGGTGAAATACTAGCTTTTGTCAGGGTCTGCTGCAATTATTGTGTTAGTCACTCTTTTCTCAGGTGCCTGGGAGGGATTTTTTCTCTCGCAGCCAAATTGAACTAGGTGAAGTTTGTTTGTTTGTTTGTTTTGTTCACCCACAGTGGGTTCAGTGGGACTTAATTTGGGAGAACATGAAACAGGAGTTAGGCTATGATGTTGCAATTCATTATATAAATTGGGGGCTGATGTCCAGTGCAGACACTCCCTAGGGAATGGAGACAGTGATCAGACAAAACGGGTTGGTAAAAGATTTATAGGAGGTATTCTTTAAAGGAGCTTAAACTGGGGACTCTTATGACTGGTATGGTAGGGACCCAAGCATCCCTTCTTTATTCTAAGGGGACAATCATGAGATCCCAGCAGTGGGTTGTCTGTGGACCAGGATGGGTAAGATAGAGGGCTGACAGAGCCCCCAGTTATATATTTAAATAATTAAGAAAGTACCTGAACTGTACACTATTATCTGCCAAGTACTTCCAGGCCTTTACGATTAAAATTGTAGCCTAATTAATCCACATCCAGTGTCTCCTGTCCTTCTAGAACAGTGGTTCTCAACCTTTTGTAGGTCGCGACACACTTGGCAGCATATTGTGACTCTACAGGACACAATAGCCCACTCCCTCCAGACCAAATCCAGCCATCTCCCCAGTTCTCTGCGACACACATGCTGCTGTGTGGTGACACAGTAATGTGTCCCGACACAGTGGTTGAGAACCACTGCTCTAGAATACTCGGACAATACCACTAAGTGGTCATTACTATATGATTATAAAGTGGATACAGTCAATCCAGCATGCTGTTATATATTAGTCAGATTAGCACTTTTACCAGTTATAGACAGGTAGCTAAGATTTGTACAGGTTTCAAAAACTACAGCGGTGTCAGGAATAGATCCAAAATGCAGTACACTTGTAACAAAGTTCTCCACTGGTTTTTTGTCTTAAATTTTAAAGGTCATGAGAGAGTAGAATTAGAATGTAGTTTTGCTTCTTCTAATATTGGCTGAACGAACAATCCAAGGTTTTCAGAAACTGAAGTAATAGTACACCAGAGTTATCTATTTTAATATTAAATTATTTTAAAAAGTATTTGTTTTGTGTCACAGCCTACTGCTGCTATAGACTAGAACAACTGATCTTTGTTAAAGCTCAAATACATCTTCCATCATGCTTGCATGATGAAACTAGTATCTTAATGCAGATGCCTAATGAAGAAATAGGTCAATTTATAAATTGTTTAAAAATTCTGATTATTGGTAATAGATTGACATTAAAGTAAAAATTCAGGCAAGTTATTTTTTTAGAAAACATTTGGATTTCTGTCTCGCACATGCTTTTTGTCATGTCTATAGTATTTTGGGGTAAAATATCATTACTGGATAGACACAAATACTCCTTAGTGAAATTCTGCTTTGACAATTGAATGTTCTTGATTTGAGTCTTTTTGTATCACACGCCATAGATGATCATGCCATCTATTTCAATGTGTTCCAAGATTACTGAACCATACATTCAGTTACTCCAGCACTAATAAAGAGATGTCACTCAGGTCTCAACGCCCCCCACCCCCACCTCAGCTGTTTCTAGAGATACCAACTGGGATTTGATTGCCTGTCTTCTACCAGAATTATTCCATGCTGAACTTTCTGTAATAGACTCTTTGAAATGGTAACTTCTCAAACACTTCAAAGGCTTGATTACTCGCTCAGAATTCCTTCCAAGCTTAAGTTAAATCACAAACCAGTTCAATACAGATACTATTTCAGACAATGGAAATTGAAGTGCTCAGTGCCTTGAAAGATTGGGGACTTCATGGGCTGAATTCACTCCTGATGTAAGCAGCTGCAATTCTTACGAAATTTTCTAGGCCAAATACAACAGAAATATAATAGGCAACTTACACACGGGCTGTTAGCTGATTAGGAGAGGGAGAAGGTGTATGTGATAAATTAATGTGGTTTGCAGTGCTTAGAACTCTTATGCCATATAGTTTATGATGTCCCTATTGTATTATGAGTTTATTTCTGTGTGTTTTACTCTGAGTTTCAGTTTAAAAACATAATTGTATTCTAATTAGTAGTTAATAGAGTGACCTTTGTTCCAAAGAATTTGCTATTTAAATGTTAATCCTTTAATGGAGGGCTGCATCTGAGTCCTATCAAGGGTAAACTGAATGAGGTAGTCTAGAAAGTTTTCTCTATAATGGTAAACGTGGACTCCGATAAACCCTGGAACATCCCCTAGGGTATACCTCAATGAGTTACCCGCTCATGGAAATAAGGCTGGGAATAGATTAGCCAGCATGGGGTCTTATGGACCTCAATGTTTTAGGGTAATAAGGAAGACAAATGAATGGTTCAGGAATTTCAAAACAAATACTTTATTTGGGAATGAGAAAACATTTCATTTAGATTAAAAATGGTTATTCTGTAGAGTTTTGATGTTTGACTTTTCATCATGAATCAAGGGGAAAAAAAATAAACAGACAAATATTGAAATATCAGAATTTCCCCTGGAATATAAAACAAATTTTTCTGTCAGTTCTAGTATTTTAGTACTATCCCGTGGACACCCTTCCATTAATTTTAATGGGAGAAATGTGGCTAAATCCCCTAAACTACTTTGAAAATTTCATAATTCCTTTCATCTCTTGCAGAACATACCCTTCAAAATATGAATAACCTCAGAAGCAAGAGGAAAAAAATCAAGATATGCTCGTAAGGTAAAGACAACTTGGCAAGATGTTCTTAGTTTTCTTCATGGTATCTTCTATGATTGTTTTCAGTACAAAAATATTGTATCAAAGTATTCTGAAAATATGAAACCCCAGCAGAGCTTCTCTGACAGGAAAGGCAAGAATGGGCAAGTAGATATCCTTTTCCTTGCTGTGTGATAATTATCTGTCTCTTTTTTGACAACACCTTTGACTTTTATACTTTAAAAAAATGATTGAAACTGGATACAGTCAATAGAAATTAATGTCAGATTTAAAAAAAAAATATTCAAGGTAACTTTTACAGTATTAATGTATGTAGTATTAATTCCCATTTTAAAAAAGTGTTGGAAGTTTTGCAGAATAATGGAGAACTCCATCATTATATCCAGTATCGTTGGGAATAATCTCCAGATATATTGGGATTGTAAAGAAACTTCAAATACCTTCCATAAAACTAATCAAATGTAGACACTTACACATAGTATCCTGCTTGAGTCTCAAACTGGTATTGAGTTGATACTATTCCTGTGAAGGAAAGACTATTACATACCAACTATCAAAGAAAAAAACATTGTAATTCCATGAGGCATGTACCAAAGTAACCCCATTATCTTACTGTTGTGTTATCCCAGCCCCTAGAGTTAATCATCTCTACATAATTAACCATTCCTACCTAGTTAATCTTAATTTAGAATATAAACTCTTGGGCAGAGACCACAAATCAGATCCTCATTTGTTTTAAATGGTTGTAGATCCATTAAATGTAATGGAGATAGAACAATTTACACTAGTTGAAGGTTTCCCCAGGTATATCTTTTAGGTTCCATGTCCATATATGGTCCTAAATGAATCATATAAAGAATAGGTGCCAATTTTACTTGGCTAAATGCTAATTTGAGTATCATAATGTGCTGTTTGGACATCCTGTTAAATCATCCACTGTGAAAACTGGACCCCTTGTGTCATTTCATGCCAGGATATTTGAGACCAAAGGGATTGCAGTACACTGCCAAGTGAACATCTGTGAAATTGTTCCTGGGGATCTGCTCTGCAATGATGATTTATATAATTACAAGTACAAAAATCAGACCAATGCCACAAAGATTAATTTTATAAATAAATACTGGTACTGAGGAACCTAATTCTGTCTCTTAATGGCTTACTTGGATGATGTATGGAAAGGCTAATGTTCAAGATAAAGGAATTGTTGAAACAATAAAGGGCTTTTGGAAGGGTAATTAAACAACAAAGCAAAGCTGAGGCATCTTACAATTATCAAAGCTGTTTATGGTATATATATTCCAGTGACATGAGTAGTATTGTTGCCTCACATGAGAACTTTCAGTGAACCACATCATTAAAAATAAAAGAGAAGGTTTGAAATGATACGTAATATTTTCTGTGACTGTATTCATCAACTTTTAATAGATATCTCTCAGAGTTTGGCTTACCTGTTGAGTAGCGGTATACATCTAATTTAGAATTTTGCACTGTTGCCTTATACGTAAGTATATGAGCAGCTTTTAAAATGAAGACATTGCATGTAGACTGCGTGGAAAATGAATTATGTGGTTACCCAAGAGGATTTAACTGTTGTTATTTGGCAATTGGTAGGTAAAATTGTTGAGTATCTTAACTTCAGCAAAGCCAGTTCAGACAATGTTTTTAAATCTGCAGATCAGAGAAACTTCTTAAATTCTCTCACAGTCCAGTAAGTGTTCTCCCTCAATGATTTTTTCTGTTTAGCAGAAAGCATTTTCTATTTCTCTAATCCCACCTCCAACACATATTCATTCTGGACACAAGGTTCTTGTATGGTATAAGAGTTTAGATAATATGGTATATAAAAGTCACACTGTATTTTGGGTGTCCTAGTTGGGAGTCCAATTAAATAGCTTTTCATGGGACATCTAGATAACCCTGAAGTATCTAATGCCTCCAGACACTAATTTTTCTACACCTGTGCTCAGACAAATTTGTTTAAGTGTTCTCATTTGTGACATATACGCTGCAGAGCTGGGTGGGAAATGATTTTCCTATTCTGCTAAAGATCTTGAGATTACAATTTTTTTTCCTTGTTCTTTAACAAGGACAAAACTAAGACTTTTTTTTTTTTTGGTGTGAAAAATGAGATACCCAAATTCTGAATTAAATATAGCTAAGGCTTAGACAGTATATGGGCTATTAAGGTTTAAGTGTCCTAGCCACTAGACTATCAGTCGAGGAAAAGGGATTTATGGGGCAGGGGGAGGCTTCAGTGTAGGAAGAAGAGTCTTTCTTGCTGTGACCAGAAATTGTCTCCTGGACCCAAGAAACATTTTGATGGAATTTTGCCACGTAGGGTTTCATTTGTGATATCTGCATTTTTGACAGGAAAGCCATTTAGTTGGGGAAAAAATCCTGAGTGGCTCTACATTTTGAGGTTACTTCTGGCTACGAGTCCCTATCCTAATCTTAAATTCACCAGGTAGCTCCTCAAATGAGCTTACTCACTGTGTATGATACATAAAACAACACACCAAAAATAATTAGCAAAAAAACTCTCATCATACAATGATTAAAGAATCATCAGTTTTTGTTGAAGTTCATTAATATTTACACTATTTTGAATGATGTTGTAACACCCACTGTGATCTTCTTCACAGATAAATAAGAACATTAGTCTATTAAACTAAGAATTCATTACTATACTCCATTTTGAGGGTGGGGAGGGAGAGAGTTAACATCTGTATAGGATTCCAATAGAAGTGGTTTCAGGAAGGGAATTCCTTTTTGAAGGAGTTTTATTTTCATTAATAAAATGTTCAGTTAAACTCAAAATGTCAAACAGGCCTGTGCAGACTTCTCACTGTCACTCAAGCATTTTAGGTATAATACCAGCATGAATCAGGCTTATGCTGTAGCTTTAAAATGTTTCAAGAGTGTTAGACATCCCTCTTCTGCAAGATGATTCACCTGTCACCCATCCACTCCCACTACTGGCTGCCTTCCAGGAAACAAATACAGTGTATGAGTACTGCTACTTGAGAATATACAGCATAAGACTACTTATCTCCTCTTCTGCTGTTTAAAGGAAATAGTTTTGGACAGGAAACTAACCATCTCCTGGTAATAATTTAAAGGTCAGCTCAATTTTCTGATGAGAGTGTTAATTGTAACAAAGCATGGGCATGCACAAAGGGGAGTAAGCCGGTACATGGGTCCACTCCAGAATTGTCAGAGGTACCTAACTCCTGGCAAATGGGCTTTAGAGGTTGGGTCCGGGAAGAACAAGCTTCTCTCGGGGGATCGGAGGAAGGGGGACTCAGAAAGTGCTCCACCAAAATGGGACAAATTTAAATTCCTGCCCTGCAACAAAGTAACACACTCAACAAAAGTTGGACACACTGATATCCTGCAGTTTCAATCTGGGGCCTTGCAACTTGTAGGTTTCTGATATTCTTGTTACAGAGGTATGGCAGTGCCTCCATAATATGATAAAGTGAGATATACCAGTTGTTTCCCATGAAGCAAACAATGTATTCTCCTCAAATTTACATCATATAATCTGTGAGTAAAGGTTGAGTTTTCTGCAGATTTTCAATTTGATCTGTACTTGAGTTTTACAAATTGCCATATGTCAAATTGCCAAATGTCTTTGGAGGAGACATCTGTGACTTAATAGCTGGTTTATTACCCTTCAAACATTGCATATAGTAAAAACTCACTTCCAAGTATATGTGAAGAAATTAAGTTTGTATTTCAGCAACATTACTAATAATTATGATTTTCACCTGTTTTGTTGTGGGAATGTCTTGGCAAATTAATGAATTCAAATTTTCTTTTTATTAACTCTGTATTGATAACTAAGTCGACTTAGCATCTCCACACTTAAATTTTAAGTCGACTTTGAGGGGACCCTACACTGGACACCTCGGTAGACTTGTAGGGGTTAGGTGGACCTGGGACTGGTCCATGGTGGCACGAGGGGCACCCCTTGCCAAGTGCCAGGGGGCTCAGCCTTTACCCCATTGTACCTGCAGAAAGTCGACTTAAAAGGAGGTTTAACAAAGTCGACTTAATTTTTCCTTAAGTCAACTTAAGCAGCTGCTTAAGTTGACTTAAGGAAAGTGTAGTGTAGACGCAGAGTAAATTAAGTCGATTTAAGCAAGCTTAAGTTGACTTAAGCAAGCTTAAGTCGACTTAATTTACAAGTGTAGACGCACCCTTAGTGCCTTTTTTATTCTCCACAGAGTGATTAAAGACTCTCACCCTGCAGCCTCTTTCTCCTTATCTCTTTCTTCTTCTTTTTTTTATGGTGTATCAGACTCTTTTGCTGATTTCATGACCACCATGCGCTATAGTTTGTATCTTTTACTCATATCTTAAAGTCATGCATCTTTCCCAGTATTCTTAAAGAATTTCAAAAGAGATGCTTTTTTAGTTGGGCTCTGTTTTCCTTGTGTTGTTGGTAGATGTTGCAAGGAAAATGTTTTTACATTAGGGCCTGTGGGTTTATATATAAACACTTTATTTCATAAGTACAATCTTTGGAGTCTCAAAAGATATGATTTATCATTTCATGGACCTTACACGTTATGCATTATTCATTTTTGCATGTTAATTAGAAATAAACTACTATTTAATCTACAATGTCATGTTTGAATTCTAAACAGAGCTACTTTCCTTCTCTCTGGGCCTTGAATTATATCAATACTGTCAACTGTTGGACTTATTCCTTGGAATTTTTCCCCTTTGTTTTGTTTGCCCACAGTTCTTGCCATTCCTTCGGTAGCTCATTTTTAATTAGGTATTTAAATTCCAGTTTGCTTTAGGGTATTACTAGCTCAACTGGTTCATGATTAATAGCACTTGCCTGTTTGTCTGCCAATTCACGGCCTGCTATCCCTACATGGGCTGGGATCCATGCAATTAATATAGTTATTGTGCCAGTTGTGTTGGTTAGCAGTAATAGTTCATTAAATATATCATTTCTGCTGTCACACTTACCACTGTAAATTGCCTGCAGCCCTGTTAAGGAGTAAGACAAGATGACCATGGCATCTGGATGCACATTTAAAGCTGAATAACCACTGTTAACTCAGTTGGGAGGAAGGATACAAAATAAGTTAGCCTTTAGGTTTTCAAGAGGGATGGTTTTCCAGTGACAGGGTATTTTCCCATAGTTATAGACTTTGATTTATAAGTAATTTCTTGTAATTAAGATCCTTTATCCACTTCTGTAGCTACTTAATTGGGGAATTTTCATTTTTTGTCTTCCCAGCCTCCACTAAGTTTCAAACAATCATTATATTTTATTTTTGTGTGGTAATCTTCATTGTGATCTAGTACCTTGGCCCAAAATGTTAAGTATAAGAGCTTCATTCAAAGAATGATAGACATTTCACTGATTGCTATTTGTAGTACAACAAAGGCATAGCAATTAAGGCAGTACATGTGATATGCAATGCCTATGATTGGATATAGTCTAGCTTTCTCAGCTTTGTGTTCACTGCTGAGCCAAAGGTCTGACATCCATTTTCAATAATTGTTCTAATTAGCACTCTGTATAACATTACCACTGTTTTCTTAGTCACATCTCAGCATCTTCCAGAGATACTTTTAAGTAAATTTATTCTACCTTTGCACTTATCTTTGGAATTTTCAACATGGTCCTGCCAAGTGAGCTTGTTATCAAATATCACACATAAGAATTTGGAATTTTTCTCCTATATTTATCTATATATGTATAACTACATCTTTTTTCTCCCTCATTGTGAAGATCATTCCCATATTTTTCTTTATGGAGATTTGAACCCCCATCTGTTTCACCATTCTGCACTTCTGTAAAGTGCATCAATGATTTTTTTGGTGACAATTTCAAGGTTTCTGCTTTTGATGGATATGAAACAGTTGTCAGCAGATAATATGATCTCTATTCCAATATTCATCTCCATAGGAAGATCATTTAACAGGATATTAAATAAATAGGATTGGCCTAATGACACTTCTCTGGGGAGTTCCACTTCCTGCTACAAAGTTAAAAATCAGAGGCTATGACTACACTCACAAAGTTAAGTTGACTTTCTTAAGTCGACTTTCTAAAGTCGACTTTAAGTCGACCTTATTAAGTCAACTTAGAGAGTCTATACAAGGCTCTTAAGTCGACTTGATAGGTGGAGGGAGAGCCAGTCCTGCAAGGCTGGCTGTCCCAGGACAGAGAAGCCGATCTCGGCTCGTACTGGCAGAGCCAACCTGTGCACGGCTGGCTCTGCCAGGACTGAGAAGCGGAGGGCAGCTCTCCTGGATCCCTTCTCCCCGGGACCGTGGCTCCCCTGGCAGGGAAACTGCGGGTCTGGGGAGAAGGGAGCAGGGGCTTCCCAAGGGACAAGGGAGACACAGTGACTCCCTTCTGCCCGGGATCTATGCGGGGCTCCTTTGTCTCCCCTGCCCTAAGTCGACCAAGTTGATTTAGGGCATCAACACTGGCTAGGTCGACTTAATAAAATCGATTTAGACACTAGTTCGAATTACAACAAGGTGTTATTAATTCGAACTAGTTTTTCCTTAATTCGACTTAAGGAAGAGCTTAAGTTGAATTAAGGAAAGCCCAGTGTAGACGTGGAGTAAATTAAGTCGCCTTAAGCCTGTAAGGCCTGTGGAGTAAATTAATTCAACTTAATTTATAAGTGTAGACGCACTTAATTTATAAGTGTAGACTATTAGGGTTTAAAGGGACCACAGGAGGTAATCTAGTCCAACTTCCTGCTCAAACTTCCTTACTTTATAATCACTATTCAGTC
Organism: Pelusios castaneus; assembly: GCA_007922175.1. Lineage (NCBI taxonomy): Eukaryota > Metazoa > Chordata > Testudines > Pelomedusidae > Pelusios > Pelusios castaneus. The sequence continues at coordinate 2,698,154 of ML685903.1, forward strand.
ACTCTTCAACTGGATTTCAAGATCAATTAATGAAATTTGAAAGAATTTTTCTCTTACAGGTGCTGCCATGTATGTTAATTGACCTTTCATGCCCACATTAAGCCCATAAGGGCCTGTGTGATTTAAACACCTCATTACAACTATAAGTATGGTTTTGTATTCTAGGCTTTAGGTGATTAATCAGTCTATCTTTCCTTATCTATTGAAAGCAGGAGGAAATTCTTTATAAGGATGAAGATTGTGTCACTGTTAGAGGAAAGCTGCTGTGTGGCTATTATGGTATAGTTAAGAGATGTCCCATTAACTTAGTTTTCACTGATTGCCTATCAGTGGGTTGTTACACTTAATCAACTTTAAGTCCTTTTACATGATGCTTTTTTCAGCTATGGACTCATGTTACTGTATGCTTTCATGTTACTGTATGCATGTTACATGTTACTGTATGCTGTATACTGTATACTGTTACATGTTACTGTATGCTTTCTTGGCTGTGTATTCCATTTAACACTCATTGCAGTTGCCTTTTAGAATCATAGGGTTCGAAGGGATCTCATGAGGTCATCTAGTCCAACCACCTGCTAAAAGCAGGACCACTCCCACTAAGTCATCCCAGCCAGGGTTTTGTCCAACCAGATCTTAAATAACTCCAAAGACGGAGATTCCACCACCTCCCTAGGCAACCCATTCCAATTCTTCACCACCCTCCTAGTGAGAATTTATTTTTCTAATATCCAACATCGACCTCCCCACCTGCAACTTGAAACCATTGCCCCTTTTTCTGTCCTCTGTTACTACTGAGAACAGCCTAGCTCCCGCCTCTTTGGAGCACCCCTTCAAGTAGTTGAAGGTTGCTATCAAATACCACCTCAGTCTTCTCTTCTGTAGGCTAAATAAGCCTAGTTCCTTCATTCTCTCCTTGTACGTCATGTTACCAAGCCCCCTAATCACTTTCGTTGTCCTCCGCTGGACTCTTTCTAATTTGTCCACATCCTTTCAGTAGTAGGGAGCCCAAAACTGGACACGGTATTCCAGATGCGGCCTCACCAAGGGAATAATCACATCCCTCGATTTGCTGGCAACACTCCTACAGGTGCAGCCCAATATGCTATTGGCCTTTTTGGCAACAAGATCACACTGTTGACTCATACCCAGCTTCCCATCCACCATAACCCCCAGGTCCTTTTCTACAGTGTTGCTACTTAGCTGATTGGTCCCCAGCCTGTAGCAATAGATGGTATTTTTCTGTCCTAAATTCAGGACTTTGCACTTGTCCTTGTGGAATATCTTGAGATTTCTTTTGGCCCAAGTGTTCCAATTTGTCTAGGTCTCCCTGAATCCTGTCCCTACCGTCTAGCATGTCTACTGTTCCCCCCAGCTTGGTGTCATCCATGAACTTACTGAGCGTGCAATCTATCCCATCATCCAGATCATTAATGAAGATGTTGAACAGAACCAACTCCAGGACCGATCCTTGGGGCACTTCACTTGTTAGTGGTTGCCATCTAGACATCGAGCCATTGATTCCTACCCTCTGAGCCCATTGATCTAGTTTTCTATCCACCTTATGGTCCACTCATCCAACACATAGTTCCTTAACTTGTCAAAGAGAATGCTGTGGGAAACCATAGAAAAAGCCTTGCTAATGTCAAAGTATATCACGCTGATGTTTATTCCCACATCCACAAATCCAATCATCTCATCATAGAAGGCAATCAGGTTGGTCAGGCACGATTTGCCTTTGGTGAATCCATGCTCACTGTTCCTGATCACTCTATGTTCCTCCAAGTGTTTCAGATTGGATTCTTTGAGGATCTGCTCCATGATTTTTCCAGGGATTCAGGTGATTCTGAATGGTCTGTAGTTCCTCGGATCCTTCTTTTTCCCTTTCTTGAAGATAGGTACTATATTTGCCTTTTTCCAGTCATCTGGGACCTCCCTCGTTTGCTATGAATTTTCAAAGATAATAGCCAGTGGCTCTGCAATCACATAGGCCAACTCCCTCAGCACCTTCGGATGCACTCCATCTGGCCCCATAGACTTGTGTACATCCAACTTTCCCCTTCAGATCAGCCTTCCAAGGGATACTGCCCATCAGTTCCCTAAGGGAGCAAAAATCTGCTTTTCTGAAGTCCAAGGAGTAAATTAGTAACTCAACACTGTATTAAGCAACAGGTGGTAGCATTTATCTATACATAAATGATTCGTTTAATTTACAAAGGCAAAGATGTCTCATTAAACTTCTCATATATGTATTAGTAAAACTATTTGTCCATAATTCATTCATAGGAGTTGTTTCTTAGTCTTATAGGACCAACTTAAAACTTTTAACATCTTTCTGTTTTCCTCTAACTTTATACTAAGTCAGGTTTGTATGGTCTAAAAGGTTTAGTTAAGATGTATTGCTCAATTAATGGTTAGTGAGTATACATATGAATATGAATCCTTTCCAAGTCTGTGTCCTTAAAGGTGTGGATAACCTTTATTTAAGGAGCATTGTGGAATCTTGAAACTGACAGACACAAAGCATTTGTTTATCTAACCTATACTATGTGTCAAACTAAATCTTCTTTACTCCTGTTTAATTGTGTATTACAGGGATCAGCAACCATTGCTGACCCCTGTGCCAGTCCCTCCCCCTAACCCTTGTCAGGTTCTGGGGGCAGGGCCAGCAGCTGCCGGGGTGGGGCCAGCAGTGGAAAGAGCTGCTGCGTACATGGCTCTTGTGTCCCCTGACCCTATGGGGGGGCAGGGTCAGTGGGGGTGAGGGGGGAGCAGTTGCACTGAGTGGTGCCACAGGGCCAGGAGCCCTGCATGCCACTCAGAATGGGTGCATGTGCCATCTTTGGCACGTGTGACAGGGGTTGCCGCCTCCTGGTGTATTATTTACTAACATGCTCACTTAAAAAAGATCATCTAATACAAATCTAATGGGTGACCTAACTGGAATCCTCTGGAAGTACAAGGAGAAATGAAGTACATCTGACTTCCCAAATAAATCCTACTGTACTCTAAGGAGTACAGTACTCTACTACTTCCTGTTGCCTTCACCCCCACTCTCACTCAAGAGCTATGCCTACACTTACCAAAGTTAGTTCAAATTAGTTAATTCGAACTAACTAATTCGAACTAATTTTAGTTAGTTCAAATTAACTTAATTCAAACTAGCAAACTTTAGTTCGAACTAAGCAAGTACCATGCATGGCACTTGCTTAGTTTGAATTAGATAATTGCATTGAGCTCAATGTGCCGGTTAGTTCAAACTAAGCACTTACTTCGAACTAATATGGCCACATTGGGTTAATTTGAACTAACTAGTTTGAATTAACCCTTACTTCAAAAAGTATAAGCGAATTTATTAGTTCAAATTAAGGAAGCCCTTAATTCAAACTAATGAAAGCTTAGTGTAGCTAAGGCTTAAGTTAGTTTGAATTAAGCTTCATTCAGTCGAACTAACTTGCCAGTGTAGACATAGCCATGGGTATTTATCTTGTATCTATTCATTTTTAGATGTAAAACAATAGGTCTCCATGCCACATTCTAGATGCCCTAACAGGATATTAAAATGCACTGTACATGCACAACAAATATCATCCATTTTATTAATTATCACCTCAATTTAGACACCAAATCATATGAAGAAAACTATACTAATTATAAAGTTCTTTCCCCACTCTCATTCCATTATGGGTTGGGCATCTTTACATTCCTCTCATGTCTTTCGGTAGGACCCCAATGATATTGAGGAAATTGTACCTGAATTAAATCAGCAATCTCCAGCAGTCCTCACCCCATAATTGCCCCTTGACAGAAAGGATTCTGAGGCCTTGTAACTTTGCATCTTAGATGTAATTTGCTATCAGAAGCTGGAATAAATGTATCCTGCTGATTAAAAAGATTACCTAGGCATTTACAAATATCATGGGCTTGAGAATATATATAATGACACTAGGTGTGAGGCAAAGAGAGCAAAGCTGTTCAGTAATAGACAAGTCTCATACAGAAATTGCATGAAGTTCATATTATCTTGGGAAAGAATACTGAATTATGTCTTCCCAGTAGTTTCATGTAGTATATTGGATGTTGCATTTGAAAGTAGGCTTTGTTCCAATTAGTTAAATCTATTCTACTCTGTCTTGGTGCTGAATAGAGCACTTATTGTAGACTTTTTACATGATGAGCCAGATACAAAGTATTCTTGGCATGACTGATCATTCAAGTCCATCAGATTCAAGCAGATGGATCATAACCAACAACTTTAATTTCATTCTAAGAAGGCCATCTTCTGAATTCAGATTAATGCATTACATATACAGATAAGCAATAAAAAAATCAGAGCTGTTTTAACTCACTCTCCATTTTCCAAAGCTAGTTCTCCAGCTCTTGTCAATTCAACTGTCAGAAAGTTCGAAGTAGGCAACCAGGGAGCCATCACATTTTTTTTTTCTGACAGAACACTTTTACTTTATATCTTATTTTATTTTATTTTATTTGTGTAGGGAAGAGGCAACGTAGGAAAGTTCTAGTTTGTGAAGAGGATAGTTTTAATTTTAAAAAAAAAAATCACTCCAACAAAATGTTGTTGACCAACTCTAGTTGTATACTTAACAAAGAGGCATGAATCCTTTGTTGCTTTGAAAGGCTTCGGGCACTAACACAACCACTGAAGTTGGATTGGGGTCTTCATATGGAGTTTGGCAACTTTTGTTATTTTTTGTATTACAGTATTACTTTCAGGCCCCAGTCAGAAGAAGGGCCCTATTATGCTAGGCCCTGCTCAGACAAAGACTCACAGTCCCATCCCCCAAGAACTTACAGCCAAGCTATACAAAGGACATTTGGTGAGGTCACTTCGGCAAGGTCACAGAGCAGGTAACTGGCAGAATCAGGAATTGGAAACCAACTTTCCTGATTCTTAGCCTAATTTAGTGGCCTGGGCAAGTAGACCACATTTCCTCTTGGATTTTAGAGCAGATAATTAAAGACTGCACAAGTCAAAGTAGGTACACTCACGTTACCCATTTGAGAAAGAAAATAAATGAAATTTTCACTTATGTACCTTTTAAATGAAGATGCCAATATATAGCATGGACTAATTTGTTTGGTGTGGGGAGATGCTGAGAACACAACAGTCCGTTGAATTCAATGGAAACTACAGACACTTGGCACCTCTGAAAATTAAGCAATGAATGATTGCATAGTGTTCAAACTGCCTGGGAGACCACAGTATAAAAATTAAGTTACACACTTATCAGGTTAGTTTTAATTACTTTTTGACTCCTTTCTCAAGAGTGGAAAAATGACCTTGGGCCAAACTAATCCCTGATGTAACTGATTTTCATGTCTGAACCCCAAGGGAGAATTGAGTCCATTTACCTGACTGGAGGGAGTGGGGAGGCAGGGATAGAGAGGCACCGAAAGACAAATATTGCTAAGACATGGACAGTTTCCAATTACTGCTACCACTTTTCATCATTTCAAGCTCTTACAAACATTGGTTAATTATTCTTCCTTGCACCCCAATAAGCTCAATGGGTGTGTCTACACTTACAAATTAAGTCGACTTAAGCTTGTTTAAATCGACTTAGTTTAATCTGCGTCCACACTACATTTTCCTTAAGTCAACTTAAGCAACTGCTTAAGTCGACTGAAGGAAAATTAAAGTCGACTTTACTAATCCTAGTTTTAAGTCGACTTTTCTGGCTAAATCAACTTTAGAAAGTTGACTTAGCCAGTGTGGATGCAGAATAGCCCTAAGTCGACTTTAAGTTGACTTAGGGGCTTCAGGGCTTCCCCACTGCCCTTCCTGCCAGGGAGGCTGGCACAGCCACAGCCTGGCGTGCCCCTCCCTGCACAGGGCAGGACAGAGCCCTGCCCATCCTGCTCCTATGCCCTGCCAGGGTCCCTGTACCCTTCACCCCCCATTGTTGGGGCAAAGGCTGAGCCCCCTGGTGCTTGGCAAGGGGTGCCCCCCCCACTGTGGACCTGTTCCAGGTCCACCTAGCCCCTACAAGTTGACCTAGGCATTCAGTGTGGACGCTCTAGGTCGATTTGGCAGGGTCCCCTCTAAGTCGGCTTAATTTTTGAGTCGGGACATGTTAAGTCGACTTAAATTAACAAGTGTAGACATAACCAATGTGTGGTGTTATCCCGACCTATAGAGAGTAGAGCTCAGGTACAGAATGATTCAGGACACCACCTTCAAACAAAAATACAAATATTTAGGCACCAAAATCAATTGGCTTTATTTTCAGTGATGTTGAGCTCAGTAGAACCTCAGCAGAAGTCAATGAAGGTTACCTAATAAAAAGAAAGAAGGAGAAGATCTCTTTTTTCCCTAAAATGGAGGATTCTGGCCTGTGGGCTTGTTCCCTGAAGTCTGATTATTTATTATTTGTGTTACTTAGGAGTCCTTGCTGTAGCGCAGGACCCCATTGTGCTAGGGACTGTTTATATCCGGAATAAAAGACTCTTCCTCCTCCAAAGAGTTTAATATAAATTATCATAGAATCATAGAATCATATGGTTGGAAGGGACCTCATGAGGTCATCTAGCCCAACCCCCTGCTAAAAAGCAGGACCACTCCTACTAAATCATCCCAGCCAGGGTTTTGTCTAACCGAGCCTTAAAGATCTCCAAAGATGGAGAATCTACCACCTCCCTAGATAGCCCATTCCAATGCTTCACCACCCTCCTAGTGAGAAAGTTTTTCCTAATGTCCAACCTTGACCTCCCCAGCTGTAATTTGAAACCATTGCTCCTTGTTCTGTCCTCTGTTACCCTCGAGAACAGCCTAGCTCCCTCCTCTTTGGAGTAACCCTTCAAGTAGTTGAAGGTTGCTATCAAATCTCCCCTCAGTCTTCTCTTCTGTAGACTATATAAGCCGAGTTCCTTCAGTCTCTCCTCGTAAGTCATGTTCCCCAGCCCCCTAATCATTTTTGTTGCCCTCCGCTGGACTCTTTCTAATTTGTCCACATCCTTTCTGTAGTGGGGAGCCCAAAACTGGGCACAGTATTCCAGATGCAGCCTGACCAGTGTCGAATAGAGGGGAATTATCACATCCCTCGATCTGCTGGTCCTACTGATGCAGCCTAATATGCCATTGGCCTTTTTGGCAACAAGGGCACACTGCTGGCTCATATTCATCTCCCCGTCCACCATAACCCCCAGGTCCTTTTCTACAGAGCTGCTACTTAGCCGATTGGTCCCCAGCCTGTAGCAGTGCATGGGATTTTTCCATCCTAAGTGCAGGACTTTGCACTTGTCTTTGTTGAACCTCATGAGGTTTCTTTCGGCCCAGTGTTCTAATTTGTCCAAGTCTCCCTGGATCCTGTCCCTGCCCTCCAGAGTATCTACCATTCCCCCCAACTTGGTGTCATCTGCAAACTTACTAAGCACGCAGTCTATTCCATCATCAAGATCATTAATGAAGATGTTGAATAGAACCGGCCCCAGAACCGACCCCTGGGGCACTCCACTCGTTACCGGTTGCCAACCAGACATCGAGCCATTGATTCCTACCTACTGAGCCCATTGATCTAACCAGTTTTCGATCCACCTTAGGGTCCACTCGTCCAACCCATACTTCCTTAACTTGCTGACGAGAATGCTGTGAGAAACCGTATCAAAAGCCTTGCTAACGTCAAGGTATACCACGTCAACGGCTCTTCCTGCATCCACAAATCCAGTCATCTCATCATAGAAGGAAATCAGGTTGGTCAGGCACGATTTGCCCTTGGTGAATCCATGTTGACTGTTCCTGATCACTCTATTTTCCTCCAAGTGTTTCAGGATGGATTCCTTGAGGACCTGCTCCATGATTTTCCCAGGGATTGAGGTGAGGCTGACCGGTCTGTAGTTCCCCGGATCCTCCTTTTTCCCTTTCTTAAAGATAGGTACTATATTTGCCTTTTTCCAATCCTCCGGGACCACCCCCCTTCGCCACAAGTTCTCAAGGATAATGGCCAGCGGCTCTGCAATCACTTCCCCCAACTCCCTCAGCACCCTCGGATGCAGTTCATCCGGCCCCATGGACTTGTGCACATCCAATTTCATTAAGTGTTCCCTAACCTGACTTTCCATCACCGAGGGCCGCTCTTCTCTCCATTCTGCATTACCCCGTGTAGTAGCCTGGGAGCTGGCCCTCCCTGTGAAGACTGAAGTAAAAAAAGCATTGAGTACTTCAGCCTTTTCCGCATCATCCTCCATGAGGATGCCTGCCCCATTCAGTAAGGGACATACACCACTTCTGATCCTTTTCTTGTTGCTGATATACTTATAGAACCCCTTTCTGTTATCCTTCACATCTCTTGCTAGCTGCTGCTCCAATTGTCCTTTGGCCTTTCTGATTTTATCCCTGCAGTCCCGAGCAATATCTTTATACGCCTCCCTTGTCATCTGTCCAAGCTTCCACTTCTTGTAAGCTTCCCTTTTATGTTTCAGCTCCCCGCAGAGTTCCCTGCTAAGCAGAGTTCCCTGCTGGTCACCGTCCACATTTGCTGTTCTTTCTGCACATCGGAATGTTATCTTCCTGTGCTTTTAACAGGGTTTCTTTAAAATACAGCCAGCTGTCTTGGACACTTTTCCCCTTCAGATCAGCCTCCCATGGGACCCTGCCCATCAGCTCCCTAAGGGAGCCAAAATCTGCTTTTCTGAAGTCCAGGATGTGTGTTCTGCTTCTTTCCTTCCTTCCATTGATCAGGATCTTGAACTCTACCATCTCATGGTTGCTGCTGCCCAGGTTGCCATTTACTTCTACTTCCCCGATCAATTCTTCTCCATTTGTGAGCAATAGGTCTAGAGGTGCAAGGCCCCTAGTTGGTTCCTCCAGCATTTGTACTAGGAAGTTGTCCTCAATATTCTCCAAAAGCTTCCTGGATTGCCTGTGCACTGCAGTATAATTTTTCCAGCAGACGTCAGGATAATTGAAGTCCCCCATAAGAACCAGGGCCTGCGATGATCTGGAAACTTCTGTTAGTTGTCCATAGAACGCTTCATTCACCTCCTCTTTCTGGTCTGGCGGTCTATAGCAGAGACCCACCACAACATCCCCCTTGTTGCATTCTCCCCTAAACTTAACCCATAGACTTTCAACCATCTTGTTTCCACTTTCATAGTGGAGCTCCGAGCAGTCATATAGCTCTTTATATTGTCTTCTGTGTCCTTATTGTCTTGGAGATGAGGCTTTTCCATTAGTGAAAGAAATTTCTTCTTACAGTGTGCCCTGCTAATAAGAGCCATGATTTTAAGGAGGCTTCTTGTTTATAGCACAACCAGCTGGATGTTTCATACAACTTTAATTTGTGTACTGCCAACGCACTTCAGCCTAAATGTTAACAAAAATAAAAATGGGGAAAACAAAACAAAACAACTGTCCACAATTTAAACAATGTTCATAATTGTTTTGTGTATTTGAAAAATCCCTACTTTAAGAAAAATAAAGTTCATTTCTGGAAGTGTTCACAGTTTGACTGAAATATAGCTAACAGTCAAGTAAGCTGAACTCTAAATAGGTAATGAGTCCTTGATGCTGTTATATGTTCCTGTGTGAGTTTTTCCCATGCTTTTTATTTAAGAAAACATCATGTGGTAAAGAAAGTTTAATGCCACAATGGATAACTGGATTTTATTCCTGTCTTTGCCACAAAAACTCATTTATATGCTGCCATGAATCAGATATTCCTCATTTTCTGTGTGCCTAACTTTAGAAATCTGGGAATTGACTTGCAGAAGTGCTAAGTGTTCATAGTTGCAACTGAAGTCAATGATTAAAGATATTAATCAGAAAAAAAGGTCATAGACATCTAATTTTGGGTGTGCAAAACTTTGTACACTCCTCCCCATATCATTAGATTGATGTACTGATAGATTAATGCTTTTGAAGCACTTGGCTACTGTAGTAATGAGTACCATAGGAAAAAGCCCATGAGGAAATTAACAATATTGTCTTCAGAGTATAGTTTAAATAAATAAGTGTCTGAAGCCATACATTGAATGATGAGGATAAAAAAAAAAAGGTTGAATAACACTATACAGCCTATGGAGGAAGGAGACAGAGATGCTGTGGAAATATATTATGTGATCCTATAATTAAAAATGTATCATAATAAATATACACAAAGGAACCAAATTAATATTGCAGGGGCAACCTTAATTTTGATGTTTACTAAAGTGTGAGTGCTTGATTTTGCCACACTGATATTCTTTCAGCATAGTCTTTTTCTATGTAATATAGAATGAAGAATGTTTAGATTGTCCAGGTCTTTCATTGGCTAAAAATCTTTATTATTATTATTATTATTGTTATTATTATTATTATTATTATGTTAAAGCATGGTTCTCAGCAAGGGGCATATGTACTAAACTAAAATTTCATCCATTCAATTACTTATTTTATATTGTTCTATACACAGAAATGTAAGTACAATATTTTTATCCCAACTGATTTTATTTTATAATAAGGGTTTTTTTTTTGTGTGATGGTACTCAGAGGTACTCAGTATCAGCACCTTTTTTTGCACAGCAATGCGGCCTTACCTCCTGTTTCCCTGCTGGCAGCCCCAGATCCCTGACTGAATACTGGCACTTTTATTTTTTTAACAAAAAAAGCACTGTTTATAATTATATATTAAAATGAGAAAGGAAGCAATTTTTTTTTTTTCAGAAATAGCTTGCAGGATCAAATGATGAAACACAGCTGGGTGGAGTGGTAAGGAGCAGTTTATTCAGTTCAGAATCTAGACTACACATTCCCCTTTGTTTCTTGAGACCAATGTAGTGAGCCTGGAGTATTGTTACTTAGGACTATTTATCCCCCATGCTATATACATATTCATATATATGTATATTTATGTGAATGTTTATTCATTTTACCTGCACCTAGCATTTGATCATATTGGGCCAGGTTTTAGCCTTTGTAGTGAATATAAATAAGCCCACCATTAATATTATTTACTTCATTAGGCTCTTTTGCGTGGAAACTTGGAAACTAGTGAGCATGCATTGCATTGTGATTTTAGCAGAGTCATTCCTGGTATTTCCCCATCTAGCATAAGCCTAGCTATTTGCAACCCTCTCTCAAATCCTAACTTAGTGGACAGCTTGCTTAACCCAAGTATCACTACCATTTATGGCAAGAAATTCAGCTTGGTTTATATATAAACATTCATGAATGTATGTTTTCCCTCTTTAAACTGTGATCCCTTTACTCTTCATAATAGCAGAAGGTTATCAAGTTAAACAGTGCTTTTTGAAAATAATTATAAATTTCTAGAAAACAGTGGAACTTAACACAGAATACTTTAAATAATATCCATTCTACTTATCTGCTTTCCCAGTGCTAAGCTACTGTACAATGTATTACTTACTTTTTTATCTCACAAACTCATATAGTAAATTATCATTTCATTAATGACAAAGGCTATGTCTACACTTGAAAGTTAGGTCGACTTAAAGAGGCTTAAGTCAAACTAACTTAGTCCATGTTCACACTAGGCTTTCATTAAGTCCACTTACGGGGCTTCCTTAAGTTGACTTAATAAATACCACTGTTTAGGTCGACTTAACAGCTAAGTCGATTTGTTAAATCAACCTAAACCTGGTGTGGACACCCTAGGTTAACTTAGTTCTATAAATCGACCTAGGGCTCGGGAGAGGGGAGACATGGCTCCCTTCTCCCCGGGACCCCCGCTCCCCAACAGAAGGGAGCTATGCTCCCTTCTTGCTGGGAAGCCGTGGGGTCCCGACAAGAAGACAGCCGCAGCTGCCTCTCCCTGGAAAGGCAGCCACAGCTGCCCTCTCCTGGGGACCCAGGTCCTGTCCAGAAAGGAGCCACATCTGTGCTGCCTGCTCTGAGACCAGAGCAGTCCCAGACAGAAGGGAGCCCCGATGTCTTCTACCTGGACCGCGGGGTCCGGGCAAGAAGGGAGCTGCTGGTGCTCGGCTGACAGGGGATCCTTGAGGTTCCCCTGTCAGCTGACTGCCAGCAGCTGCCTTCCCCTAGCTGACAGGGGATCACCAAGCTGACAGGGGATCCTTCCCCAGCACTCTTTTGACAGTGGAACCTTGGGGATCCCCTGTTAGTGGAGCACCAGCAGCTCCCTCCTTCCCCGGACCCGCGCAGGTCTGGGGAGAAGAGAGAGCGGGTCCCAGCAAGAAGGGGCCTATGGGTCTTTTCTGCCAGGACCATAACTCCCTTCTCAGCAGGGAGCTGTAGCTATATCCACATTTAAAAGTTAATTCCACTTGTTAAGTTGACTTAACAAGGTTGACCTTATTAAGTCGACTTAACAGAGTCGACTTAACTTTTTAAGCGTAGACATAGCTAAAGTGTTTTCCAGTCTTTGTTTACAGCTTTTCAAAAATACACTATATAAAATCTTAAAGTAGAAAAATAAATATGTATAATTTGAAAACTGATTTCCTTAAGGAGCACTCCACAATGTTTTAAGTCAGGAGTGGACAAACTTTTTTGCCCAAGGGCCACATCCTCTGAATGGCATGCCACACACAGCAGCAGAGGTGTGAGAGAGGGAAAGGGCTGGGGCTTATAAAACAAATAAAATTTAAAAAATAAAATGAAAATAAAATTAACAAAAATAAATTAATAATAAATTTTAAATAATAAATAAAATAGAATATTTTATTTTAAAAAAGAAAGAAAAGAAAATTCTAATGCAGCTGAGCCCTGGGGGAGGTGGGGGGAAGGAGTGGCTACTGTACTTCAGCCAGGACACCACTGGACTTGCAGAAGTGAGGGGTGGGATTAGGAGGGGAGAGTGCAGCAGCTGCCGTGTTCCAGCCAGGATGTAGCTGAGGTCTGGGCGTAGTGGCTCCTGCGCTCTAGCCAAGATGCCACGGGGCCAGTGGGAGGAAGGGTGGGGACAGGAGAGGAGAATGGAGCTGCACTTGAGGCCACCAGCCAGACTCAGCTGGAGGTCTGGATGAAAGGCTCAGGGGGACCCATATCTGGCCTGCAGGCCCTAGAGTGCTCACCTCCTTTTTAATCAATGTCACAATTTACAAGTAAAAGACAGAAAATTGAGTAGCCCTTGAGAAGCCCTCCCCGAATTGATCTATTCTAATTATATTTGAAAAAAAGGAAAGAACATGACTCCACTATTGTATGTTAATGAAATGTTTTATGATTAAAGTATTCATAGCTAAAGGCCCATTAATGATCTTATCTCTGCCTCCTTGATATGTATATATCACAATAGGGTTCTTTAAGCGATGTACTGAGCAAGGTATTTTCCATGAAAGTTGTTCTTGACAGGTTATCTTTTACACATTCTAATTAACTTATATGTGATTTTTTACACTAGCCTATAATATTGAATGACCTCGCTGACTGTAGTTGGAACTGTGAGCAACCAACTGCATACATGTTTAGTCATAGGTGTCCTCTAGGGCTATGTCTACACAAGGAAAAGTTAGGTCGACTTTGTCAAGTCGACTTAATAAGGTCAACTTTAAATTGAGTTAAAATTGACCTTATTAAGTCGACTTAACAAAGTGGACAAAGTCAACTTAACTTTAAGTTGACTTTGTCCACTTTAAGTAGACCTAACCACCCTTAAGTCGACTTAACAAAGTGGACTTAAACATCCACACTGGTCTTAGGTCGACCTAAGCAGGCTTAAGTCGACTTAATAGGCGGTTCTTTTTAAGTCGAGTTAAGCGTTCATTAAGTCTACTTAAGGAGTTTCTTAAGTCATCTTAATGAAAGCCTAGTGTTGACGCGGCTTAATTTAAGTCGACTTAAGCCTCCTTAAATCAACTTAAATTGCCAGTGTAGACATAGCCTAGGAGTCTAGGGAATAAAGAGGAATGGTGGGAAGAACAGCATTAGAAAAAGAATGAAGTTGCAGAGTGATTGGCTAAACTTCTGTGTGTGTGTATGTTTTGAATGGTCATAATACCGTGCTGAACACCTTTTGAATAAACCATAAAGAAATTGTACTGGGAAAAGTTGAAATTTCCAGTGGAAAAGATTTAAAAAAAAAACAAAAAACAGAAAAGGGGTTTGGATATCTCAAAATGACCTTCCTTTGATGTTATTGTTTTAACTATCATTGTTCATTATGATAGTCAAAACAATAGAGTCAAAATGAAGTGCTTAGACAATTTTCATTGGAAATTTAGACTAAATCAATATTTTTTTCCCAGCAAATTTTTTCTACTTAGTTGAATCAGCATTTCCTACTGAAAACCTGTTCTGACAACATCTTTTTGACCATTTCTACCATGGACAGTCAGTGACATGAAACCAGCTTTTGTCTGAATCTTTAACTGACTATCTTAGGCAGAAATCCAGACATTGAGTGGGATAGGCTTGATTTTGTTTTCACAGCAGTTTTATTTTTTAAATGAGTGTAAATTCAGGTCTAAACTGTAACCATGTGTTACTAATCATTTAATATAAAATAAAATCTATTCTTTCTCTTTGTTGTTTCTTTTGCTCATGATATTTTTACAGAATACAAATATATTAAATAAAGTAAATGGTCTTATTAAATCAGTAGTTCTTAGGTTGCAGACCACAATACTTTAGTGTTGTCCTTCCTCTAGTATGTTTCAAACCCTTGGGATTACTGGATATCTAATCTCTGTTGGTGCTTCTACACTTACAAATTAAGTCAACCTAAGGAGGCTTAAGTCGACTTAATTTACTCCGCGTCTACACTGGGCTTTCCTTAAGTTGATTTAAGCTGCTTTTTAAGTCGAATTAAGGAAAAGTTAGTTTGAATTAATAACACCTCGTTTTAATTTGAACTAGCTCTTAAGTCAACTTTATTAAGTTGACTTAAGCCTGTGGAGTAGTGCCTAGGTGGACCTTTTTAAGTTGACCTAAAAGGTTAAGTTGACTTAATAAGGTCAAAAAGGGCCACGTATACACTTGAAAAGTTAAGTGCACTTCTGTTAAGTCGACTTAATAAGGTCGACTTTAAGTCAACTTAAAGTCGACCTTGTTAAGTCAACTTCATAAGGTCAACTTAACTTTTCAAGTGTAGACATAGCCTGTGATTTTTTTCTCTCCCAGGCTAACCTCACCAACAGTTATCTTTATATTTGTCACCACTGGTTTTGTCACAAATACTTGTTGTGTAACTGTAATGTGCATTAGTTGTGGTGATCTTTGATAACTTTGCAAATTTCAGCTGATATAGAATCGGAGTTACAGAGACCTGACTGACTGAGACAGGGTAGGGTAAGTGTGCTCTGTTAACTATATTGATCACCTATTCTGTAAGCTCCCATTTTCAAAGTGCCTGATGAAGTGAGATTTTCTCCCACCAAAGCTCATGTGATAAATACATTTGTTAGTCTTTAAAAGTGCCACAGGACTCCTTGTTTGTTTTGCTGAACTAGACTAACATGGCTACCCCTTTGGAACTATTCTCCTGTAGGTGTGATTCAAGGGATTGGTGGGCTCCATAAATTCTCTGATTCTGCCACAGCAGAATTTTTCCATGGAATTCAACACTTGTGATCTTCTGTCTTGCCACTTATGTTTATGAAGCTGTAATAAAAGTTTGTGAAAAGACCTAGTTGGGGTGCCTTTGGTAGGCTGACTCAGTAGTTCTGTGTCACTTCCTTCTCTAATCTTGCTGAAATCTAAGATATTACTCAATGTCTTCTTCAGACTGACAAGGAGAATGACGGACTGGTTAAATCTCAGTCCAGATGAGACTGAAGTGATAATGTTATTGTCACAAGGTCACACGCTCCAGCTTCTTTTGATTTTAGCTTTCCTCCCCTTTTCAACTAACCAGCCCACAATCTCATTCTTTTAATTTTAATGCTTATTTATTTACAGTGCTTTACCTTCTTCCCAGCAATACAGCAATATACAAACTGGTCCGACTCCAGTCCACCTCTGCTGGGCTTGCTTGGGGTCCCGAGAGGCTCAAAGTTGTACTCCTTCCCTTAAACATCTGCTACCAAAAGCTGCATCTACACTTGCAAATTAAGTCGACTTAATGTGCCCTGCGTCTACACTACAGTTTTCTTAAGTCGACTTAAGCAGCTTGCTTAAGTCGACTTAAGCAAAATAAAGTCAACTTAATGAAAATTAAATTGACTTTATTAAACCACCTTTCTACTTGACCTAAGGCTTAATTTGACTTTCTAAAATCGAATTAAGCCAGTGTAGCCCTGGGGTAGCCCTAAGTCGACTTAGGGCTACCCCAGGACTACACCAATGCCCTCCCTGCTGGGGGGGCCCCAGGGGGAGCCTGGCATGCCCCCAAAGGGCAGGGCATGTGGGCATGGTGTGACACTGTCTGGATTTAGGGAAGCATTTATGATATTATTTTCTATGGATATCTCATAAGTGCTATAATCCATAGGAACTATGTCATGTTTGGTATCAATAGAAAGGTAGTAATTTGCTAGGAATGATTATATAGTTTATGTCTAGGAATTCTATTTTGATTAGAAGTTGTCTTAAACAGGAGGATGTGAACAACCATTGTCTCCTTAATGTTTAGGAATTTGCCAGGTGATATGGTTCCAGGGAGTAACCTGATGAGCCATTAAGGATACAATGGTTGTATTCTTTATGTCCTCAATGGCTCATCAAGATACTCCCTGGGACCAGATCACCTGGCAGATTCCTTAACATTAAGGAGACAATGGTTGTTCACACCCTCCCCTCTAAGACATTTCTCCAGAATGACACAAGTTAAAGTATGGATATAACATCAAATCCTTAACTGCTAATCAAAATAGAATTCCTAGACATAAACTATTTAATCATTCCCAGCAAATTACTACCTTTCTATTGATACCAAACATGACATAGTTCCTATGGATTATAGAATTTATGAGATATCTATAGAAAATAATATCATAAATGCTTCCCTAAATCCAGACAGCATCACACACAGGGCTCTGCCCTGCCAGGGTCCCTGTCCCCCTTTGCCCCATTGTACACAGGGGGTCCCGCCCCCACCACCATGGACCTGCCCAAGGTCCCCCTAGCGCCACAAAGTCGACCTAGAGCATCCAGTGTGGATGCTCTAGGTCAACTTTGTAAATTCCCCTTTAAGTCGACTTTAATTTTAAGTGTAGACACACTAAGTCGACTTAACTAAGTCGACTTTAAGTCAACTTAGTTAAGTCGACTTAGTTAAAGTCGACTTAAAAGTGCAAGTGTAGACATAGCCATAGTGTCCCAAAACTCCTTCTGCCTGAGCCACACCTTCCCCTTCCTCAGGCCCCTGAAGTGATCTTTATCCTTCCCTGGGTAGCCACCCAGGTGTTGCCCACTTCCTCATTATTGCAGGGCTTTGCTTCCTGCAGTTCCCTGCAGCTAGTTGCCATGCATTAGCTCTCAAGTCAGGATACCTTACTACAACTCAGTCCATTAGTAAGGGATAACCAAGGCAGAGGAGAGGGGTTTTCCACCTTTCACCCTGCCACAGGTATGTTGAGGAAAACAACTGTAAAATTTGACCTGATTAGATAAACCTCTTTGACTGAAAGTGTTTCCCTTTTATTTCCATTTGCAATAAAAGATGTGCTTGATCTTTAGCTGATTTTAGAGTGCCACACAGTATTCTGCCCAGTGCTTCTATTTTTTTCATCTGTGCCTGGTCAAGGGGCTTCAACCATGTATTTTGGATGAGGATCTTCCTAGTATGATCCGTTCCCATGTCACCATTGTTTGATTTCTTAAAAACATTCTACCTGGGGCTATATCTTTAAATCCATTTGAGTGGCAGTTTCAAAATCACCTGGTATTTGCTCAGCTGTTCTCTTTGAAGCAAATAGTAAAATTCCATCCGATTTCAGTGAAAGCCAAGTAAAACCAGTGCTGAGCACTTTTGAAATTCCCACCTTGGAAAGCTAAATTTAGTGCAGAATATTTGCTGTGCTGTGGGTTTTAAGTGTTGAAGGTCAGAGGTGCGATGTTTGTTTTCGATTTTGTTCTGTACCTTGATGGGCATGTACATTGCCTTGATCTGCATTGTCTGACTTCAGAGAAATGTTGACCAGGTCTGTTAACAACCACTGTTTCTTGTTCCAGATTAACAATATCTTTAAACAGTTTTATCTATTGGTTTATTTCTAGTCACCATTTCTGTGATGCCCTGTCTCTTTATGGGTATGGCTAGACTAGAAAAATTTAAGTCACCTTTGTTAAGTAGACTTAACAAAGTGGCTCCTTCTAAGTCGACTTTATTAAGTCGACTTAACATTGGACATAGGCCTCCACACTGGCATTAAATCGACCTAATAAAGTCGACTTAAGGGCTTCCCATCCACAGTGTCCCCGTCCACAGTGTCCTTAAGTCGACTTAAGGAGGGGTAGTTAGTAACTTAAGGAATTTCTTAAGTCGACTTAATGAAAGCCCAGTGTGGACATGGACTAATTTAGGTTGACATAGGGGTCCTTAAATCGACCTAAATTGCTAGTGTAGATATACCCTATGTGTTTAAACACTCCACTCCCAGTGTAAAGCTTCACCTTTGTGCTGGTTTCACTTTGCTTCCTGAACAATAAAACCTACAGAGCATACATCTGTGTTTCTATTAGCACTTTCAGTGTCCATCTATCTCTTTCTTTGCTGTGTCCAAATATAACATTGGTTGGTGAAGGTCTTCTATTCCATATGTGCCCTGTGCTGCCTTTGCTGAAGAAGAAGAAGAAGAAGAAGAAGAAAATACTAATACTTAGTTTCATTTAGTGTTTCAATTTCTGAGTGACAATGGACCTTGATTTTGCTCCGAAGAATTTCAAAAGTTTTTAGCTTCAAATGTTATTCAGCATATGTGTTCTGCTCCATACTATTCTGCTATAAATAAAATAGCGCAACACTTTGTACAAACACTTAAGCATGCCTTAGAAGCGAGCAAGTCTATCTTGAGTTATCAGCAGAAACTGAAAAATGTCTTGCTTGTGTACACGGCACATGCTAGTACCCAGGAGTCACTTGCAACTCTTTTTCTGAAGTAATATTTATGTAGCTATTTGGACCAGTTACGTCTTGATATTATCTCACTTGTGGCCAAATCCTAAGCTATGCACATTTATTTATCTATCAGATAAGACTCATAATCCTTCTTGTCAAGTAAGAGATTTAGTGTGCATTTGCAACTATAGTTGTAGAGTGAAATGGGTATTAGGAGAACTTGTAAAATGCACAGAACTTCTTTTAATTTGTGAAAAAAAATGTTGAAAGGTATTTTATGGAAATGACTTCTTTGGATGAGTTGCAGTCTTGACTGGTATTGGAGTACAGGGATGTTCCAAAATGACTTCCTGTTCCTCATATCAAACTCCTTCTGTTACAACTCCTAATTTCAATTACTTTTGGGGAGAAAACTAGCTTACTCCATAGATGATCCAGCTGACTCCTTAGCTGATCCAGTTATTCTTTACCACTGACTGTTCCTGTTCTTCAAGACATTGCTTTTCTATGATCCCCATGCTATCCCAACACAGTGCAAAAACCATTTCTGCACCTAAATAATGAATTGTTGCCATTCCAGGGCAGAATAATTCCTTGTAATTTAAGAATCTGAGGGAGTCCACCCATAATTTTTAGTTAGGTTATATAGTGTTTCATGTTAACCATATAAATGATAATGTTTATATATTGGAGAGGTGGAGGAATGTGATATTCTGTCCCTTTAAATATGTGAGCACTCCCTCTTTCCCATGCCTCACTTTTGTGTTAGTTTCAGTTTTCCTGTCTGAATAATAAATTAAATACAGCAGGAAGCTACATTTCTATCTCCTCCTCTGGTGGGCCGAAATACAACAATTTTCAAAATAAGGCAATTGTGTATCCTTGTTGCATCCACTGCAACCTTCTGATAATGCAGTTCTCTCTATTATTCTTCTTAGAAACTGGAATATGATCTTTAGATGAGAATGGTAAGCCAGTAGAGCATTGTTATTCACATTCCCATTAGGTGCAGTAAACTGAAGAAGGGCAGTAGCTAATCTTGACTGTTGGAAGGCCAGCAACAGATTGAAGCTGATGGCTGTGATAAGCACTTTTATTTTGAAAATATGATGTGGTCTATTTAACTTGGTAATTGTATTCTTTTGTTTTCTGTGTCCTGTACCTTTAAACCTCTGCCCTCTGCAATATACACAGACATTTTAGTTTTCTGACAGACTATCATTGAGAAGACACTTGATGAACATTTTGTGGTTTTCTTCTGTTGATTTCTAAATCTAAAATGGTAATTCTTAGTGTATCCATTTGTTCTGCATGTGTGGAAAAATGTAATAGCTCTAGTAGATTTCTATGTGTGTGGCTGGTATATTTGACTGTTTTTGCTATCAAGTTCCCTTAAGTGCAGTTTTAAAATATACTTAAATGTGACATTGCTCCTGGGATTACATTCTGGATATCTGAAAGCCTAAAAATGTCAATGACAGACATTATTTACATTTACTAGATTGCAGTTGCGTTGCATAGGTGCTTAGCAAATGCTGAACATTGACACTTTGATTCTCCACTTTTTTTTCAGCAAGACACAGCACCTATAAATAAGATATAGAGAAAAATGTTCACAAGCATCTAATTTTACTAACTGACAATGTATTGCTGATATATAACATACCAGAGGAAAGTTGAAAGATGGAAGACTCTGGGTTCACCCTATCTTTAAAATTAGTAGCAATTTGTTGCAGAAAGGAATTTTATATTATTTTTCTATATAATACAGTAATATTAAAAAGGTATATATCTTTTCTTGTAAAGCAAGAGAGAGAAAGAGGGGTGAAAGATAGTATTTAACTTGGATAAAGCAGCCATCAGCAATATCTTCCTATAAGACTTATGCTTGAGGACATAATCAATCTGAGAAGGAATAATGCCCTCCCCTTCCCCTCCCCAATCTTCCTAACTTCACTAAAACCATCTATGAAATAAAAGGCTCCGGTTCATTCATCTACAAATAGTTCTTCACCTTGATGAAATTTAATGTAGATAAGCTAGTAAATTCATGGAATAAAGATTTCTGTTTAAATATAGGCAATAAGACCTGCAATAAAATGTACGTTAAAAGAAATTGTTACGTGCAAAAGAAAAATCTTTGTTTTGAGACTGTCTTAAAATAATTTTGTTAGAAATAAGTATGAAGGTACAGTCTTCCAGCCCTCATTACACAAACATAGTCCTTGTTCCTTGTTTACGTGACACTGAAACTACTGGAATTACTCACATGAATAAAAATTAATCCTTTCAATGAAGATTCCAGAATCACACCTGAGTTTGAAGGAAATAAGTTTATTTTTAAATTTCTTGGCCACAAAGTGATTTTCAAATATTTCTATGAACATATTTCAAGTGGGGAAAACTAACCCCTGTGCAGTAGGCACAGATAAAGACCTAACAATACTTAAAGACTACTTTAAGAACTTTAAAAGATGTTCAAATAGTGCCTGGCCTTTGTATAGTCCTTCTTCACAGTGGTTGATTTATTTTCTAGTGATTAAATATTTCTGTCTCAGCATTTCTTCTCTCTTAAGTAAATATTGACTTCAGTGACATAAATAAGGGATTTGCTAAATCCAAGGTCCTGGTAACTTTATTCTTTGAGAGGTGGTGGCAGGCAATAAGTCAATGGAGACATGACATGCCTGGCTAATACATAGTAGATGTAAGCTGGCAAACAAAAGGACTTTTATTCAGAACTTCTACTTTATTTAGTCTCCAGCACTTACATATGTCCACAACAGGTTAGTAGAGCCCCATGACCCAAATTAATCCTGGATTAATATTTGCTCAAACTTGTGAAGAGGTCTGTGTTTGATATCTGTAGATTTATAAGCTATGTCTAAACTAGAAAGTCAACTTAAGTAAAATTAAAGTCAACCTTATTAAATCAACTTAACAAAGTGGTTTCCATGGACGTGGACTTAGTCCTAACTGCCCTTAGGTCGACTTCACAAAGTGGACTTAAGCATCCACACTGTGCTTAGGTCGACCTAAAGAAGGGTTGGTCGACCTACCTGGCAGGTCGTATTAAGTCGACCTAAGCTTTCATTAAGTCGATTTAAGGAATTTCTTAAGTCAACTTAATGAAAACCTGGTGTGGACAGGGACTAAGTTAGGTCGACTTAAGCCTCCTTAAGTTGACCTAACTTGCAAATGTAGACATAGCCATAATGGCCAGCCTTCCATCTTCAGAGGAACTTGAGAGGTGTGCAAGAAATGTCCAAGGTGTTCAAGTGTTCCATTGAACTCTGATCTCTTCCTTTAGTAAGACCTAATTTTTTAGTATTATATAGATTGTTCATCAAAGAAAATTACTGAGCAGAACAAACCAGGAGTCCTGTGGCCCTTTTAAAGACTAACAAATTTATTTGTCCCATGAGCTTTTGTGGGAGAAAATCCCACTTTATCAGACATTTTGAAGATGGGGAACTTACAGAATGGGAGGAAATTAAATCAGGGAAGTGTATGACATAGGATCAGGTCAGGCTGTAACAGCAAATCAAAAAGGTGTTGAGATTCAAAAACTGGGGAACAGCATTTAGAATAAGGTGAGGTCAAATCATATGTTGTAATGAGAAAAAAATCTGTGGTCCCTGTTTAACCCTGAAGCAACAGAGTCAAATTTGCATATTAATTCCCATTCTGCAGTTTCTGTGAGCAGAAGTTTACCGTTTCCTGACCTATCAGGCAGGGAATTTTCCATAAGTTAATTAATAGAAATAGTTAACTATTGTCAGACTTTCCATCATGCAGAATTGCATGTTTCAGCAAAAAGCTCAAGTCGGAAGGACATAGGGTCATGTTTACTCCTTGTGATCCCTCATTTCCTCTTGGTCTCTTAGTTGTGCTATTTCAGAAATGACCTTTCTAGTTGCTTTCAGCAATGAGAATAACAGTTGGTGTTCCAGCTGTGGGCATTGGTCTAGGTATGGGCTACTAAAAAAAAATCCTTTATTGTAGTGGGACCAAATTAAAAAGTCCCTAAGATGAGTTGTCTGTTTGTATAAACTGGTGTGTAAACAGTTGCACCAATTTACATCAGCAGAGAATTTAATTCATTATCTTCTCAACCGAATTCAGACCTTACTGGCTATCATGAATACAGGAAAAGCCAATGGAAAAATAAAAGACAAATGCTGGAGTTTTGAGAAAAGACAAAGTGATATAGTAAATATATCATAGAAATGATCATATTTAAACTTTGTCATAGAAAAAGTAATCTTGTGAAATTGTATTGAAACCTTTCAGTTTTTTTCACTTACTCAAAGATCTTTCTATGGGATAACTTAAGCCATTCTGGAATATCAACCAAGAACGAGAGGCGGTACTTCTGGGGGAAAGCCTTACTGCAAAATCCCAATTCAAATAAAAGGCTAAAGGCCAATATTGTTCTCAGCTTTTGTGTGGTTGTAGACAGTATAGAGATGGGGCCATACCTATCCTTTACTTTCACATGGAATGGTCATGGTCCCTGAATTCAGAGGCCACAGTAAATTTTTACTACAATACATACTAGAAACTGCATGATCTGGGTCGATATTTCAAGGTGTCAGGTAATTTTTATTCCCTTAAGTCTTCTTATTTTGCACTTGCTAGCTCTTTCAGGGTCAGGATTGGCTGCTCATGTCAGCTGTGCCATCAGTTAAACTAAGGGTCACTCCCCTGGGGATTTCTTCCCTTTTGTGGTACTGAGAGATGTTTCACTTCACATTAAATTCAGGAGGAGATAAAAATATAATTTATAAATAAATTAAGTTGATGAAAGGAAACCAACATTTTTTTTTTGAATATCAATAAACACTTAAAATATCCAGGAGGATTCTAACAAGTTCTCAAAAACTGAAAAATACCATTGCATAATTCATAAACTCTGTAGTAAAACTAGCAATGATCCTGCCTACTCCTCTATAGTTCATCAGATGCTTGTCAAATTGAATTAATTCTGAACCTGGTTCTCTGTTTTATGTATAATAGATAAAATTAAATATAACATTTTTAAAAACATTTTTTTAAAAAACTCACTAAAAATAAGGTAAAAAACTGACTGTTGGGGAAACAATTACTCTGACTTAAACAGTATGTTTACCAAAAATAGGACAAAAAGAGAGTAATAAGTAAATGCCAGGTAATCTATTCTGTCTAGAAAACACTGGTATACTGATCAGCTTTATAGAAAGCAACACCATTAAATGTGATTTCAGCTCAACAGAAAAAAAAATATGACCAAGCATCAACAGAACAGAAAAGTAATATTGACACCAGAGGGATTATTACTAACTTTATGGATTAAGAAAAGTTTTCAGCAAATCTCTAAGGCTGCATGCAGAAAATGTCTTAATATTTTAACTAGATTGTGCCTTTAAACCTAAATCTTCATCATGGAGTACCATTGAGGGAGACCATCACTCCAGCAAGTTCCAAAGGGGTAGCTGTGTTAGTCTAGGACAGCTCAACAAACAAGGAGTCCTCTGGCACTTTTAAAGACTTTTATTTATCTCATGAGCTTTCATGGTAGAAAATCCCACTTTGTCAGACTCTTTGAAGGAGCTCACATATGGATTGTGCCTCAGTCAAGCATGATAGCTCCTGGATTTTAGGAAGAGAAGGCCATGTGATCTTACTATATGGGGCCTACTCTGCCACCCTGGTAAGACCAGTAATAAGCCAACCTTTCTCCCTACTCCTTGTGGAAAAGCTATTGAGTCTATGCCTCAAGGGCTATGTCTACACTTACTAAAGTTAGTTTGAATTACTTAATTCAAACTAACTAATTCGAACCAATTTTAGTTAGCTCGAATTAACTTAATTCGAACTAGCAAAATTTAGTGAATTGCATTGAGTTCAATGGGCCGGTTAGTTTGAACTAAGCAATTAATTCGAACTAACATGGCCACATTAACCCTTAGTCAAATACCATATTCAAATTTATTAGTTCTAATTAAGGAAGCCCTTAATTCGAACTAATGAAAGCCTAGTGTAGCCATGCCTTAAGTTAGTTTGAATTAAGCTTCCTGAATTCGAACTAACTTGCCAGTGTAGACATAGCCAAGGAGTCCCTGTGTATTTTAAGGATAGTTTTAAGGAAATCACCCACTATTGTATTATCACCCATGAGGTCACATTTATGGAAGGAATGTTAATGTAGCATAGGCACTGGCATATTTACTACATTGCTGTCTAACCAAGCTCAGGGTAGATTTATGTGACATGGTGATAAAAATTGCTGTGTATGGTTGAGACTAACATTTTCACTGGTTTTAAAACAGTGGTGGGGAATTTCTCTAAAATCCTCAGTGTAAACAGAATCCTAAGTGCAAAAGTTGTGGTTATGCTCCTCCACAAGGAAAGGGATGCATATTTCCTCCTCCACATGTTCATCTTCTGAGCACAGGCAATGTCTTGAGAAGAATTTGTATATGTTGAGCTATTTTCTTGCTTTGACCTTCTATTTTAAATATTTTTTTAAAATCTGGTTTGTTTTTAATATTATCATTTTAATTATCTCCATTAGACTTGGAAGTTTCTGGTTTATTAAAGTGACCATAGTTGAAAAGGGGTTGTTAACACCTTTTCTGATACTGTTATTTGCCTGAAGGCAGCTTTTCTTAAAGGCTGTGATAATATAGTAGCAATATTGTCCATGTTGTAGCGACTAACTGTATTTTGGCAATAAAAAATAAAGAAATTTTGTCTTTCATTGGGCATGTTTTGAATTTACAGAAAATTATAGAAAGAGAAAGAAATTGCCTTTGATCAAGGTACCCTGTTGAAATAAATAAAGGTGAAGTTTCTCAGCCCCTGCCAGGAGACATTCTGTAGGGTTTGTTTGCAAAGGAGCTTGTCAAACCTGGTGTTTTTTGGTTTTGGGTTTTTTTGTTGTTGTTGGTGGTGGTTTTTTGGGGGGGCGGGAGAGGCTTTTTTGTTTTTTTTAAATCCTTTCTTTCTGCTACTAATTTTGGAGCGGTTCCTCAAAATAACTCCCGAAGGTATCATTATTGAACAAAGCCTGGTAAAAACACTTTTATTTTTGATATAACATATTATTTCCTTGGTCGTTGAAATATCACTTATATCTAGTGTTGGGAAAATCCATAAAAAGTTATTGAGCCAGACACAGATGCTGAAGTATCTGAAATCAATATAAAGTTATGTCAATAACTTCAGTGGAATCTGAATCTACCCAGTGAAAGTGAGACCAGAATCTGGTTCCCTATATGATATGTGGCATTTCCCCAACTTTATGTTCTTCAGTATCCTTCAGAACAATTGAACTATTGAGACAAAGCAAATTATGATCTTGCTTGCCAGACTTTTTTTTCATGTGCTACTTTGGATGGCAAACCAGCAGATCAATGCTGAACCATGAAGCAACATTAGCAACAACAGAAGCATTCCACGTGAAATATTTGGAATGGGAAAATGCTACCAAAACTTCAGTAAATTACATTGTTCTCACATGTATTTGTGATATTAACTTACTGATTTTCAGATATTAAAAATGAACATATATAGGAGATATAGGAAGTTATAATGGCTATTATAAAGAGGACAGTGATTAATTGTTCTCCATGTGCCATGGAAGGTAGGACATGAAATATTTGCTTAATCTGTGGGATGAGAGATTTAGATTAGATAGTAAAAATAAGGGTAATTAAGATGAGCCCTCCTTCTGATACAGGACAGAATCTAAACAATTAGGTGAGTGGACCCCATCTCTTTAACAGGACTAATAGCAAGCTTAACATTAAACATGTATGTGATTAGATGCAAATCCAAAGCCTTACAATCCAGCTTCATTTGAATTTGATATCTTTATTAACATACCTATGTATTTGCATCATGTACAATGTAGTCCTAGAATTCTTTTTTGTGTTTTATATGATCTCTTTGTTATGATACTTCTTCATCAAAATAGCTATATCATGATGTGGCAAATTGATTTTTATGATCTCTATATTTAAAGGAGTAAAAAACACAACTTATCCTTTTTGTTAACAATTGCAGTGGCACCAGTGACAGAAGATCTGGGTCCAGCAATAGTCAGGTATCAGAAACGAAAGCACTAGCCAGGATCAAAGAAGGCCAAAATTTCCATCACTTAAGATGCAAACTGTAAATTCCCAATCCTACTAAAAAAAAATACATTAAACATGGAGAAATATTTCTTCTCGCAAACATTAAAACACTCTGCACATGAAGTGATCCAGATACTTATTGACTGCTGAAAAAATAGTTGCAAATGTATTCTAATGAAGCACGAAGTAATGACTGAAAGTTAAGTGTTGCTCTGAGAGACCCCTATAGTGTAAAGCACTTTATCATCTGAAATATACTTTTTTGGGGTAATATTTGCAGTTATATTTTGAATGATTTTATTTATTTTAAGTGAGAAAGGCCAAAATAAGAAACCCACAGAATAAAATTTTCTGCTGAAAGAACAGATACAGGACAGGGAATAGAAAAAAAATAATTTCCCCACCACTGTGCTTCTTATATAGAAAGTTCTACAATGGGCCTACTGCCTTTTGAGGCTCTTCCCTCCACCATTGCTAAAATATTACCATATCTTTCCCTCTCCAGATGTCGATCATATTGCTCAATGCTCCACTGATTCTCAGAGCTGTGATTTAGCACTTACACTCATCCCAGAAGCTAGTGGGGTGGCATGGAGTGGAAGCCAGCAGACCTATTTTCTTTTGGTGGCTGTTCCACCAATCTGACCTTGGGCAAATTATTTTGTGTGCTTCAATCTCCTCATTTGTGAAATGGAGTTGATGATGTTTACCTTTTTTAAGATGCTATTGTCCTCTACAGGCAAAAATGACCATCTAGGACTTACTGAGCATCCTCAGTGCCTGTTAAAGTTAGGAGTTGTCCATGCTCACTACCTTACAGCACAAGGCAGTACAAGAGGAAAGTAATGAAGAAAAACAAAGTAAAACCATAGCAGAATTAGTCATTTCATTTCCGTGTCATAGAAATATTTATATTCAAGGCAAAGAGCTTCTTTCATCATGGTTGTTTGAAGGTATTATTAACTCTAGAGGCAAAGTATGGGAATAAGTTTTACCCTCTGCCACTGCCTGGAGGCTGTATCATCTTGGGTATAATCAAGGTCACACACATTTAAGCACTAGATAATTCAGTAAATTTTATTTGCAAACTGTTGTATAAAAATGTCTTTATATTACAAGGCAAAGAATGAGGAAAACTTCTGTATCAGCATCTATCAAATTCATGTAGCAAGCTTGTTAACTTACTATAGAATTGTTTTGTAGATGAATTAATGGGTGATTTAATTATCCTTACTTAACTCATTGGATTTAATTGTTTGATGCCACATATTCACTGTCTGCAATTTACAGAATTGCTCAGACTCTCAGTTCAGCTCCTACTCTGCTTATACTTGCCTTTATTTCTAGACCAAATATTGACACAGTAATTTAGTATCTTGTTTCACTATACACTTACTGGATTTGCTCAACCCAGGTTTCTAAAACTGTACATAACCTGACCACTATCAGGTGCTTTGCACATAGCTAATATGACATGAGTTTTACCATTATGGGATCAGCAGGCAATGATCTGTTGCTGACACTCAGGGAACCAATAGCACCTGAGACCCAGGATAGGCTGCAAATCCTTTGTTAAAATGATAAATTCTGCTTTGCCTGCATTTAGCACTAATCCTTCCCAATTACCTAATATCACCATCTTGCTTTTAGTGAACTCTGGCACCAAAGTCCATCATTCTTATTATCTATATTTCAAAATTGTGACATAACACACTCATAGTTCAGCTTGTGAGGTAGGGAAACATTCCAATTCAAGTCAGAGAAGAACTTTAACTCTCAGTTTGTTAGAGGTCTAAACCAAAAGCCATTGAAATAAGTGGAAAGGCTCCCATTTTACAGTGCTTCCCTCACCAAAATAATTCAACATATAACTATAAATTGTATTAATCCTCCCATATTTGTGTATAACTTCTATTTCTGTAAGATCTATATGGCTATGTCTACACTTGTTAATTTAAGTCAACTTAGCTAAGTTGACTTAAAGTCGACTTTTTAAGTCAACTTAGCATGTCCACACTCAAAAATTAAGTCGACTTAAAGTGTCCACACTGCCAAATCGACTTAGAGTGTCCACACTGGATGCCTACGTCGACTTCTAGGGGCTAGGTGGACCTGGGACAGGTCCACGGTGGTGGGGGGGCACCCCTTGCCAAGTGCCAGGGGGCTGAGCATTTGCCCCCTTGTACCTGGGTACAGTGGGGGCTGAGCCTGACAGGGACACTGGCAGGGCATAGTAGCAGGGTGGGTAGGACTCTGTCCTGCCCTGTGGGGGGGCACTCCAGGCTCTGACTGTGCCAGCCACCCTGGCAGGGAGGGCAGTGGGGAAGCCCTGAAGCCCTTTATGTCAACTTAAAGTCGACTTAGGGCTACTCTGCATCAACACTGGCTAAGTCAACTTAATAAAGTCTACTTAGTCAGCAAAGTCGACTTTAATTTTCCTTAAATCGATTTAAGGAAAATGTAGTTTGGACGCAGATTAAATTAAGTCAACTTAAGCAAGCTTAAATCGACTTAATTTGTAAGTATAGACGTACCCTATGTTACTGTTCTGTGAGGCAATAAAAGATATTACTTATGAATAGCCATACTGGATAAGATCAGTTGTCAGTCTATCTCAGAATCTTGTCTTCTGATCCTGGCCAGTGCCGGATGCTTCAGAGGGAATGAACAGAACAGCAAACTGTTGAGTGATCCATCCCTTGTTGTCCTCTTCCATTTTCTAGCAGTCAGAGACATAAAGGCACCCAGAGCATGATGTTTTGTCCCTACCAGCTTGGCTAATAGACACTGATGAATCTATCCTCCATGAACTTATCTAAAGGCAGATCTATGCTGCCCGTTATTTTTGGTGGCAGTAGAAGGAAGATACGGAAGTTCCTTAAAATAACTTGTATATCTCCCTTCGACTTCATTATGTCCAGAATGTCCACTGTGCTGAGTCGAAGGGAGAGTCCTCCCTTTGACTCAGTGCTACTCCAGTGTTCCTTGGTGTTCAGGGATTGACTTCCTGATTGACTGAGCAGTTCTTCACAAACCTGATCAGTTGATGCAAAAGATTGAAAGCTACATTGCCACAGTCAGTGAAGACAAGCTCCTAATTCTTTCCAGAACCCAGTTATACTTTTGGCCTTCTTAATATCCCCTGGCAAAGAGTTCTACAAGCTTACTGTGCTTTGTGTGAAGAAGTACTTCCTTATGTTTGTTTTAAACCTACTATATGTTAATCTCATTGGGTGAATCCTAGTTCTTGTGTATGTGAAAGGATAAATAACATTTCCTGATTTACTTTCTACACACCATTCATGATTTTACAGACTCCATCATTCCCCGTCATCTCTTTTCTAAGATGAACACCCCAGTCTTTTGAATCTGATTCATCCTTCTAGTCATTTTTTGTTGTCCTTCTCTGTACCTTTTCTAATAATCATATATCATTTTTTAGATGTGATGACCAGAAGTCCATGTAGTATTTAAGGTATGGTCATGCTAAAGATTTATGTAGTGGTGTTATGATATCTTTTGTTTTATTATCTATTCCTTTCCTTGCATTCTGTTAGCTTTTCTGATAGCCATTGCATAGCTGTTTTCAGAGAACTATCAACATTGACTCTAAAATCTCTTTCTTGAGTGGTAAGAGATAATTTATAGCACATCATTTTGTATATATAGATTTGTTTCCCAATATGCATCACTTTACATTTATCAATATTGAATTTCATCTGCCATTTTATTGCCAGTCACCCAGTCACATAAAAGATACCCTCTCTGTTCTGCAATACCTGAAACCCTGAGATTTGGGCCTCAACTGTAACAGAAGAAAATCCTGAATTATACTTCAATCATCTCTAAGAATTATTACTATTATATGAAATAAATGTGAAGAATTCTATTAACAAGATGTTGTCACTAAACAATTCTGCTTAAAGGAGTGTATGAAGAGCCTTTGCAATTCAATTACTATTGTGTGCTTCCTGGACTAATTATAACTAATTCTATTTATAAACTGGCAGTTTACAGGCAATCTCCACATTAGGAAATCGTTACTCAAGTGTAACTCTCTATAGTTACACTTGAGTAATGAACCATTTCTTCTTCTTAGAGATCCCAGATAGCTTAAAGCAATTACTCCTTTGTGCAAATGCACATCTCAAATGGGGTTCATTTATGTCATCCCTTCTGCTCCGTGCATATATAAGGGGACTGTTGGCTCCTTACTGAAACTGAGTGAGTTTTTTGGGTTGGCCATCTCTCAGTACCAAAGGAAAGGGTCAATGAGAAATAGGACCCTGAGACTGACAGTCCCCAGGACCAATGGGAGGAGACAAAGCTCCAGGTCAGCATGATTGACAGGCCAATGAGAGAGTCAAGAAGCTGGGTGTCCCATCCTCCCTGTGAGGTGGAGCTGTTTGGGCAGAATGGATTTAGCTAAGGAGATAGCAGGTTCCCAAACCATGGTAGTCATACCCAAAAAAGCTGGATCAGAACTATGTTGTGAACAGAGCCAGAACAATGACACTGGCCAGAGGAGCAGCCCAGGGAGTTGAGCTGGAGGCAGAGCAGCAGCCATATTATGGCAGAGTCAAGCTGAAGTTGGGCTTGGAGCCATCTGGAAATGAATCCAATGAGCAGCTGGAGAGAGTGAGAGGAATCCTGGGCAATGGCCCAAATGCAGGGAGATGCCACCAGCCAGGAAGTCTTGCAGGCTAGACTTGGAGGATGATCGTAAACCCAATATATGTGTCCACAACCAGAGCAAATATCTGACCAGCAGCATCCCTGTAGCATAGCTAGGGCCTGGGAAAGAGGCCTTGGACAGATGAGAAACAGACTGAACTTCCCTTACATCTTGGAGTCACTATGTGTGGTATCCCCATGCCCACAGAGTGGTGGTATATGTTTTCCTTTAACCTTTCCCATTTTTCCTTACTTTTTAATTGATTACTGTTTAATAAACAGTGTTTTCTTTGAACTATATGCAATGATCCATGCTTCAGGGAAGCAATTAGTGCAGAGAGAGTACCTTGGAGTGGGGACACCATATCCCTGTCCTAAGTGACCATGACAGGATTGAGGTTTGAACCCACCCAGGAATCCTGGTCTAGGGTTTCAAGGATTCTGCCACATAGGGGAGTGGAAGGAGAGTCCTCAAGGTTAGGCAAACCTCTGGATAAAGGGGGTGGAAGCAAGGACTCTGATTCTTTTGCTAACCAGTTCCACTGGTGTAGTGTATAAGCGATGAAAGTTCTCACAATAGTAGTAGGACCATTGCCCCATTTATACATTAAGTGAGCACAGTAGAATGAAAAGTTATGTGGTTTTGTTTGCCATGTTGATGACCCTGATTTTACATCTCTATTCCAGTCAAACTGATCTGTGTGTCTTGATGGCTATGTCTACACTTGCACTTTTAAGTCGACTTTAACTAAGTCAACTTACTGTGTCCACACTTAAAATTAAAGTCGACTTAAAGGGGAACTTACAAAGTCGACCTAGAGCGTCCACACTGGATGCTCTAGGTCGACTTTGTGGGGCTAGGAGGACCTTGGGCAGGTCCATGGTGGCGGGGGGGTCATCCCCTGTGTGCAATGGGGCAAAGGGGGACAGGGACCCTGGCAGGGCAGAGCCCTGTGGGCGATACTGTCTGGATTTAGGGAAGCATTTATGATATTATTTTCAATGGATACCTCATAAATGCTCTATAATCCATAGGAACTATGTCATGTTTGGTATCAATAGAAAGGTAGTAATTTGCTGGGAATGATTATATAGTTTATGGCTATGTACACACGATAAACTTGTCCCGCAATAAGCTATTGCAGGACAAGGAAAGCGCTATAAATATAGCGCTTTTGTGTGTATACACTTGCTGCTTCTATCGCAAAGGAGCATTCACCCGTGTGAATGCTCCTTTGCGATAGAAGAGCAGTGCATGGTGCACACCTGTCCCACCATACATTGCCCACAGCCAGCCCCCTAGTCCAGCTGCAGGGCTTCCGGTGGTGGCGGGGGCTGCGTTGTCAGCCCCCACCATCGCCCGAAGCCCCAGTGCTGAGCTAGGGGGCTGGCCCAAACCAGGGGGCTGGCTGCGTTGCCAGCCCCTGCTGTCACCCGAAACCCCGAGGCTGAGCTGGGGGCTGGCCTGAACTGGCGAGGGTCCAAGCCAGCCCCCTAGCTCAGTCCAGGGGTTTGGAAGCTCCCGCCGCCACCCCAACCCCTGGACTGAGCTAGGGGGCTGCAGGGCTTCGGGTGGCGACGGGAGCTGTGGCACCTGCCCCTGC
This sequence comes from Pelusios castaneus, assembly GCA_007922175.1. Classification (NCBI taxonomy): domain Eukaryota; kingdom Metazoa; phylum Chordata; order Testudines; family Pelomedusidae; genus Pelusios; species Pelusios castaneus. Next base: position 2,731,466 of record ML685903.1, read on the forward strand.
CACCACCCGAAGCCCCGGGGCTGAGCTAGGGGGCTGGCCTGAACCGGCGTAGACAGCCAGTTCGGGCCAGCCCCCTAGCTCAGTCCAGGGGAGCCGCCAAATCGGGCAGCTCCCATATATGTCAATTTCACTGCTCAGCTAGAGCAGTGAAATTGACATATTTGACAGCTCCAATGTCCCAGAGTGGCCTCAATTGGCACTCTGGGACATTTCCGGAGGCTGTCTAATGCACAAAATGTGTACACACAAACATTACCGCGGAACAGCTGTTCCGCAGTAATACTACCACTCTCGATTTGAGTGGTTTAACTGTAGAGGGTGTTGCCGCCCAACAGGGAAATTGATCGTGTGTACGCTACTAGGTTTATTGCGTGGTAAGGAGCCTTACCGCGCAATAATGTGATCGTGTATACATAGCTTATATCTAGGAATTCTATTTGGATTAGAAGCTAGGAATTTGATGTTATATCCATACTTCAACTTGTGTCATTCTGGAGGAAAGCCTTAGACAGGAGGGTGTGAACAACCATTGTGTCCTTAATGTTTAGGAATTTTCCAGGTAGAATGGTCCCAGGGAGTATCCTGATGAGCCATTAAGCACATATGGAATACACCCATTGTGTCCTTAATGGTTCATCAGTTTAGTCCCTGGGACCATTATCCCTGGTACATTCCTAAACATTAAGGACACAATGGTTTGACACACCCACCCATAGGTATTTCAATAAAATAACGTAAGTTAAAGAACAGATAGAATACCCAATTCCTAACTTCTAATCCAAATAGAATTCCTAGACATAAACTGTATAATCATTCCCAGCAAATTACTACCTTTCTATTGATACCAAACATGACATAGTTCCTATGGATTATAGAGCATTTATGAGGTATCCATTGAAAATAATATCATAAATGCTTCCCTAAATCCAGACAGCATCACACACAGGGCTTTGCTCTGCCCTTTGGGGGGCATGCCACGCTCCCTTTGTGCCTCCCCCTCAGCAGGGAGGGCAGTGGTGTAGTCCTGGGGTAGCTCTAAGTCGACTTAGGGCTACCCCATGTCTACACTGGCTTAATTCGACTTTAGAAAGTCGAATTAAGCCTTAGGTCGAATAAAAGCAAGTTTAATAAAGTCGACTTAAATTTCATTGTCGACTTTATTTTCCTTAAGTTGACTTAAGCAAGCTGCTTAAGTTGACTTAAGCAAAGTGTAGTGTGGACGCAGGGCAAATTAAGTCAACTTAAGCCAAGCTTAAGTCGACTTAATTTGCCAGTGTAGACGCAGCGGATGAGAGTTAATTTATTGATGATTGGGCTACGCAAGGTGGAAGTGGTTATGGCTGGTTGGAGGAAATAACCAGAATGTTTTGATAAGATACTTTTATTCCCCAAATTAAGATATATTTGATTTATAGTTATTAAGCTACTCTGTTTGAAGGTTATGTTAGATCTTTGGCTGCTACTGGATTTTATCATCATTACTCAGTGCACTTATGACCTTTTGCTTTTAGTTGCGGATAAGTTAAGTGTTATCTGTGTCAATGCCACATTTAGATTGAACTGTTATAAAGTGGTCCGTGATGGTGAAACCCTTAAGTACTACTTGAGAACCTAGATGATCATGTAATGTAGTTGTTTATTACTCAGAGTTTCTCAAATGATGCAAGTTACACTTGTAGTATTCTGCTGACTATACATGCTCAACAGGCTGTATTTGCTTCTAATTGAATTCTGGGTACCTTCATTCTATAGACCCAGATATATTTTAGTTTCTTGTTGCCTAAGAGATACTTATTATTCTGTGCTCCATTCTGATATGTGGACTCAGCTGATAGTCTCTTACTGACAGGCTGCAGTGTTCAATATCTGGAGACTGTAGGCAGTGCATTGATGTAGATTGCTCTCAGTTATGGAATTCATTTCCCTCATTGGTCCAAAACAGTGGTTTTCCATCTTTTTTCTTGGGACCCAGTTGAAAAAATCATTTATACCCACAACCCAACAATTACATTTTCCAGCAATGCATTCTGTTTTTTTGGTGGCCTCAGCAGGGGGTGTTGTGACCCAGTGCCTGAGGGTCTGTGATCTAGTACTGGGTCTTGACCCTAAGTTTGAAAAGCACTACTCTAAGAGGCTGCATCTACACTGGTAAATTAAGTCGACTTAAGCTTGCTTAAGTCGACTTAATTTACCCTGCGTCTACACTACAGTTTTCTTAAGTCGACTTAAGGAAAATAAAGTTGACAATGAAAATTAAGTCGACTTTATAACACCACCTTTCAATTACACCTAAGGCTTAAGTCGATTCCCTAGAGTCGACTTAAGCCAGTGTAGATGTGGGGTAGCCCTAAGTTGACTTAGGGCTACCCCAGGGCTACACCAGGGCTACGCCGGGGGGGGGCACAGGGGAAGCCTGGCATGCCCCTCCCCCACAGGGCAGGGCAGAGCGCTGCCCACCCTGCCCCTATGCCCTGCCAGGGTCCCTGTCCCCCTTTGCCCCATTGTACCCAGGTACAATGGGGCAAAGTCTGAGCCCCCTGGCACTGGGCAAGGGGTGCTCCCCATCCCCTGTGGTCCTCTCCTAGGTCCCCCTAAACCCCTAGAAGTCGACGTAGGCATCCAGTATGGATGCTCTAGGTCGACGTTCTAAGTTCCCCTTTAAGTCAACTTAAATTTCAAGTGTAGACACACTAAGTCCACTTAGTTAAGTCGACTTAGTTAATGTCGACTTAAATTAACAAGTGTAGACATAGCCAGGAAGTCCAGATCTGTTGACCTTTTTAAAAGTATTATATGCCCCATCTGTTTACAGAGCTATGGATTGCCTGAAGGAGAAGGAGTTGAGAATATATTTCTTGGGAAGTTCTCCAGCAGTCGATTTATATTTTTATATTAATTATGTAAATATGTTTAACTGCTATAGTGACAGGCATATTTCGCAAACTGAAAAACTATTACAAATACTTAACATTTTGGAATATAACCAGTCTCCAAGAGAAATTCCAACCACAGCACATCAGAATTGTTCCCTTTCATTTTACAGTCCTCTATAAAGCTGTAATCATTATTTGGAAGAATTATTCTTCTTTTCATGCAGCTCTCATAGTTCAGGGCAATGGCATCTGTATTTCCCTTCGCTGGTCCAGAAAGCATCCAGTTAGGCATTCAACTTCCCACCAATGTGCCCTCTAAGGTTTGACGGCTTGTGTGCAAAATTTTCAAGCCGTGTGCAAATTTTTTTCTGAATAATTTTTTTCTGCAAACTCACACGACAGAAATTATAGGCATTAATTGAAGTTAAAGTGATTGTAAATAGAATTAATTAATTGTGTTTAATTAATTGAATTTGAATGAATCTTGAATTGAAATTTAATTTTTAGAAAGGTTTTTATTTAAAATTAATTTTTAAAAAGCTTTTTAAAAAGGAAGGAAGGAAGGAAGGAAGGAAGGAAGGAAGGAAGGAAGGAAGAGAAAGAATAAAAGAGAGAAGGAAGGAGGAGAAACAGAAAAAAGAGAAGTAAAAGAAAGAAAGAAAGAAAGAAAGAAAGAAAGAAAGAAAGAAAGAAAGAAGCCGAGGCCGCTGGGACCCGAACGCGGGCCCTGGAGGCCGCCGGCAGGGCAGAGCAGACCCCGGCACCGGAGGCCGATCCTGGCCCCATGCCGTGATGTCGAGGCTGTCAGAGGAGCGGAGCCAACCCTGGCCTGGGCTGGGAAGTCGAGGCTGCCGGCGGGTGTGAGCCCGGGAGCCTGCCCCGGCCATGGCCACACTGCTGCCCTGGCCGCATGGGGCAGGCAGGCAGGCCCTTGCACATGCCCCAGCCCTGAGCCTGCCTGCTCCACCCTGGGGGTGGGGAGGGCCAACCCAGAGGCCGGGCTCAGGCGGGGTCTGTCGGGGCAAAGCCGCAGCCCCGGGTGTTTGGAAGGGGCGGCAGGGGCTGCCAGGCTGCGCGAGGGTCCCTCAGTGCTGCGCGAGGGTTGCTACTGCCACTGCGCGGCCGCGCAGCCGTACAGCTTAGAGGGAACACTGCTTCCTACCTATTGCCTTTCTAGGGAGGAAACATATTTCTGAGGCCATGTACACACTACAAACTTGTCCTGCAATAAAAGCTATTGCGGGACAAGGAAAGCACTATAAATATTGTGCGATACAAGAGCAGTGCATGGTAGGCACCTGTCCCACCATGCACTGCCCACAGACAGCCCCCTAGCTCAGCCCTGGGGTTTCAGGCGGGGACACAATGGTTGTAGAGACTCCCAGATACAATGGGCCCATGGAGAAATCTGATGAGACAATCGTTGGTAGACAGCCTCCTGTCTGGGGCATTTTCACAGAATCACACAAGTTAAAGTATAGATATAACACCAAATTCCTAACTTCTAATACAAATATAATTCCTATACATAAACTATATAATCATTCCTAGCAAATTACTACCTTTCTATTGATACCAAACATGACATAGTTCCTATGGATTATAGCATTCATGAGATATTAATAGAAAATAATATCATAAATGGTTCCCTAAATCCAGACAGTGTCACACAGGGCTCTGCCTCCCCTTTGGGGAGCATGCCAGGCTCCCCCTGAGCCCCCTCCCCCCGACAGGGAGGGCATTGGTGTAGTCCTGGGGTAGCAGTCATAGCAACTCCCAAATCTGTTGTATTACCTTTATTCTTCAATGTTCTTTCTCCTTCTGCTTCTCTATCATTCTTCCTCTTCAGCATGATAACTCTAGCACTAGACTGTAGCCTTGTGACTGTAATTCCAAGTCCTCTTTTTCTTAGCTTTAATCAATATTTTACATGTTTTGAACTAACGATGGGCCAAATGAAGTTTAAACAATTTATGAGAAGCAAAGTCTTATGTAAAACAATCATTACCCTCATTTTACATACTTATTTTTGATTGTAGTATAGTAATTCAGAATTCTTGTGACTTTTTGAGGTTTATAATTGGTCCATAAAACATTGTTTCAAATGGCATTTAGTAATTAATTGACAGTTAATCTGTTATTTGAAGCACTACATGCACATGTGGCATCTGGCTCTATGTAGTACAAATTGGTGCACATTTTTGTACCATCAATAATCTTTCTCAGTGAAATATTTTTCAACTTGTTAGGATAGTTTCTAATTTTCTCCAATAACTCTATTTGTGTTTTTCCTTTAACTGATATGGGATTGTTTTGTCACATTACCTCTTTTGAACCAAATACAGCTAAAATGAATCCAGATTATTTATTATTGCATATACAAATATCCATGAAACATTGAGATCAGAATCTTTGGGCATTTTTACTTCCCAAAACAGACCTCTACCACTTGAGCTACAGGAGATCATCCCTAGTTGTAATTCACAATAAGATTTAAAGTGTCTGTGGGTCAGTCAATAAAGACCAACATGAGCAGCACAAATCTAGTTAAGGACAGTACACTTTGCCAAGGATGAAAATTTGTAGAAGTATATTGAATATATATCTAATAGAACAGTTAGGTTTGTTTAAATGGGATTATTCTTACATTTACCTAAGAAAATGAGCATATAATCTTGTGATTTCAAAAACTATCTCTTTTACTTTCCTTTAAGAAAAAGGTATACTTATCACATTTGTCTATATTATTACCATTCACTATTTGAGGCCAATAAATAGCCAAAACAGTGCATTACTATTGCAAATAATATGTACTAATTAAATATTTTGTCTTTTTCAACAAAAGCTTTTTGAGGAAATTTCTGCACTATGACCATGAAGTGCATATCAGTCCATCTGATAATGCACACCATCAATATACTAACTAGTTAAATGATCTTCAAAAGTTTACTTCCAAGTGCTAAAATGAAATCTAATTTAATCTGGGAAGCATATTATACCTTAATTTATAAATAGCCATCATTCGTATCTTTATATTGAGTAGTCTCAGCATAATGTAATGGATACAAACTATATTAGCCTTTTCTTCCAATTATAATATTAATCATATTGTCAAAAATATGACTTCCAGGGTTTTCTATTGGCTAACATTTAGTGCTATGCTAACTTTAAAACAGCTGTGACAATTAGTCATGTGACTGAAATGGAAAAGTCAAAGCTGGTTCTCATTTAAGCAGACCAAGGGTATGTCTACACTGGCAAGTTAGGTCAACTTAACAAAGCCGTGTCTACACTGGGTTTTTATTAAGTCGACTTAAGCCCTTCCTTAAGTCAACTTAATAAGAGCTTAAGTCAACTTAATTACACCTCCTCTGAGGTTGACTCAAGCCTTAAATTGACTTCTTAAGTCGACTTAAAGCCAGTGAGAATTAGTGCTAAATCGACCTTATTAAGTCGACTTGACGTTGCCAGTGTAGACATAACGAAGATTAGCAATTCCAGGTACAACTGGCTATAGATAAATAGCCAAAATAATTGGTTGATATTTATAGTGACAGTCCTTGAAAAGTCACCATTCAGCAGCAGTTACTACATCATTTATTATCAACAGAAGTGTGGTATCACACATACAAGGGTATGGTAAATATTGACTTCCATAGAAACAGATGAAAATTACATTTGCTTTTTTATTCTTGATTTGAGAAGTTATATCGTGGTTTCTTTCCATTTACTGGAGTCTTTTTTTTTTGTGAGGAACAGCAGAGATGGATGACAAAAGGTCAGAAAGTGGTTATGGACTGTGATAGTGATTTTTTTTGGAGAAGTATTAATAGAATAATAAAAGGAAAGGATGATACCTTTAATCGGCAGAGGAGACAATTATTTTTGGTAAATAAATTTGCGAAGTAATTTCCTTTTGAAGAAAATATTTAGCCATTGTTTGCTGTCCCTGCAGCAGACATAGCAAGCTAAAGAGTCCACAGTGTCTTCCATTGGAGAAAATTCCTCCTTACATGGAGAAAAATAGCAAATGTCGCAGAGCAGTGATAAATATTAATTGCTAAAACTATTTGAGACTGTACCTGAAGAAAGAAATGGAATTTCCACTCTCATTTTAGGTATTTGGAGATTTACTTTGATAATGATACATTTTCTCTGTTGGATTTGAAAGAAAGGTTCAGGATTCCTTTTGCCTAAATTCTTAAGCCCTTCGGGTATGTTTACACTTGAAAAGTTAAGTCAACTCTGTTAAGTTGACTTAACAGAGTCAACTTAACTTTTCAAGTGTAGATACAGCGGAAAGCCACGGCTCCTCCCTGAGGCTATGTCTACACGTGCACTGTTAAGTCGACTTAGTGTGTCTACACTATAAAATTAAGTCGACTTAAAGGAGACCTAGCAAAGTCGACCTAGAGCATCTCCACTTGATGCCTAAGTCGACTTGCAGGGGTTTGGGGGACTAGGAGTGGTGCATGATGGGAAGTGTGGCCTGTGGCAGGCAGGAAGTGCTCCCCTCCCCCAACCAGTCCTATAAAAAGGAAAATTCCAAAGGGGTAGCCGTGTTAGTCTGTGTACCTCCTCACAAAATGGAGCCTGAGCAGGACAGGGACCCAGTTCCTCTCATCCTGCAACTTGTGAGGAAGCTGCACAGCACCTTGCTGCTACTGGTCGGGGCGGTGATGGTACTATTGAGCAGGAACCGCCTGTCAGCCAGGAGCAGAGAGGCAGATGCCACAGTGACTCCCACATGGCTGGCCCGGCAGGCTGCTGCATGCAGCGAGGTACGTGCCGTGCCTTGCCGCCACTGGGCACGTGCAGCCAGCACCGACTGGTGGGAGAGAGTCGTCCTCACCACCTGGGACGACGCACAGTGACTGCAGAACCTGCGGGTGAGCAAGGGGACCTTCCTCTAGCTGGTCCGTGAGCTCACCCCGGTTCTGCAGCTGAGGGACACCTGGCTGCGACCCGCCCTGCCAGTCAACAAGAGGGTAGCCATTGCCCTTTGGAAGCTGGCAACCCCGGATTCTTACCAGTCCGTCAGCCAGCAGTTCGGAGTCGGGAAGGCCACCGTGGGGACCGCCATCAGGCAGGTCTGCAGGGCAATTAACCATGTCCTGCTAGCCCGAGTCATCACCCAGGGCAACCTGCCTGACCTCCTCGAAGGCTTCGCCAGGCTGGGATTCCTGAACTGTGTGGGCATTGTGGACGCCACCCACATACCCATTCGAGCCCAGGAACACCGTGCCAGAGACTAGGAAGGGCTACCACTCCATCGTCCTGCAGGCCTGGTGGACCATCGCGGCATCTTTCAAAATATCTACGTCGGCTGGACGGGGAGGGCGCACGATGCCAGGATCCTCAGGAACTCGTCCCTCTACAGCCACATGCAGGCAGGCACCTTCTTCCCCGAGCACACCATCACCCTCGGGGACATGCAGGTGCCCCTCCTGATCCTGGGAGACGCTGCCTACCCCTTGCACCGATGGCTGATGAAGCCGTACACAGGCCACCTCGACGAGAGCCGGGCCCTCTTCAATGAGAGGCTCAACTGGTGCCGCAGCATCGTCGAGCGAACCTTTGGACGGCTGAAGGCCCACTGGAGGGCCCTCCTGACCCATCTGCAGCTGGGAGACAGAAACCTGCTGGAGGTTGTGAGTGCTTGCTGCTGCCTCCACAACCTCTGCGAGCTGCAGGGGGAAAGGGTCCCCCATGTCTGGGAAGCTGAAGCTGAGGGGCTTGGCGCACACTTCGAGCAGCCCGAGGCCGCCCTGCCCCGGACTGAGCAACCTCTTCGGCGGGCAAAGATCATTAGGGATGCTCTCAGGGCCCACTGTGTCAGTGAGGCCCCCTGAGGACTAGGCCTGCTCCCAGGCACTGTCACCTCCGCCATCCACTCACCCACCCATGCCCGCCCCCCCACACTCCCATCTCCCCCTACCCCCAAACCAATAAAAGAAACAAAGAAACATATATTTGGGGTCCAGGCTCTTTATTTAGGGGATATTGGGGGATGGGAGGTGGGGGGGGTTGGGGAGTGTGAGGACAGTTGAGGGAGGTGGGGGGTGGGGGGAGGGGAGGGGGTGAGGAGAAGACCAGGCGGTGGGGCACTGGCCCACTGGTGTCCGCCACGGGTCCTGGGCCGGTGGGGAGGGGGGCCACCCCTGGAGCACAGGACGGGTCACTGGGGGAGCAGGCTCTCCTCCAGGTGCTTGACAGCCTGGGTCTGGTGCTCCAGCAGGTCGACAAGACATTCCAGCAGACCCTGCTCGACCCTGCACTGGGCCTGGTCCTCCTGGTGTCTAGCCACCATGTGTTTCTCCGCCAGCTCGCTCACACAGAGGATGTCCTCTAGGATAACGTTCCGGGAGCGTGGCCTCCTCTGCCTCCAAACCCGGATGGGGCCTGCGGCGATGCCAGGTCTCCTCTTTCTCGACGGCGTAGGTGCTGCTGGGAAGTGGTACAGAGGAGAGTCCCTCCCATTAGCCCATGTGGGATGCAGTCTGACAGCAGTTGCTGTCCCCTGAACATCTCCCAGCTTGTCAGTCCCTGTACTTTGGCATAGGGACCTCCTGGTACATGCTGGTACGCTGTGCTGCCCGGGTTGGGTGCAGTGCACCCCAGTGGTGGGCTGCATGCAGCCCTGCCTCAGGGGGGGGTCTCCGGGGGGGTCTCCCCTGGGGGCCACGTGCCAGCAGTGTTGAGGGCCTGCTGTGTGGCCTTGGGCCTGCTGCCTACGGTTCCCCCACCCCATCTCCAGACACACCCCTGCACTGCTTGCCCCGGGGGTCCCCCTCCCCCCAGCCACACAGCCCCCAGCCCCTCTACCCCTGTGGGAGTGCCTCCTCCAGTCCCAAGCCTGCCTGTCCCAGGGCCAGGTCCCCCTGCAGTCCCTGTCCCATGGGCATGCCCAGCCCTGTCCCGGGGGGGGGAAGGGGGAGGAAACACTCACCAGCAGCTGCAGCAGGTGTCTGTGGTGGCCCCTCGCCTGCATCCTCCTCTGGGGGGGGAATGACTCCTCCTCCTCCTTGACCAGGCTGGATGGCCCAGGCGTCGGGGCAGGGATCAGCTCTGGGCTGCCAGCTGGATCCTCCTCCAACTCCTGGGGCTGGCTGGTCTCCCCCTCTGGAGGGTCCACGGTCTCCTCCACTGAGCCCCCCTCCCCGTTGTCATCGGGGGAGAGGGGCTGGGCGGAATCAAGCATGCCAGCAGGGTCACACCCACCCTCTCGCTGCAGGAAGCTGTGCAGCTCCCGGTAATACCAGCAGGAGGTGGTGGGTGCTGCCCCTGTCTGGTGGCACACCTGCCATGCCCTCTGATACCCCGGTGTAGGGCCTTAATTTTGACCCGGACCTGCTGGGTATCCTGGGTATAGCCCTTGGTAGCCAGGGCCTCTGAAATGGAGGCATATACCTCCCTGTTTCTTTGGCTGCCCTGCAGCCTGGGGCCACAGAGTCATCTCCCCAGATGGCAATGAGTGCCAGGATCTCAGCATGTGCCCAGGAGGGGGCACGCCTGCGCTGCTGGCTCCCCTGCTCAGCCATGCTGCCTCTCTCAAGCAGGCCTAGGCAGCTCTGAGCCTGACGGGGGGGCAGGGCTGTGTCCTGCCCCGTGATTGGCCAGCCCAGGTTCCTGTCCCAGGAACCCTGGGAAGAAGGTGAGGAAGCAGAGAAGGGAGCCCTGGTGGCCATTGCTGGTGATCCTGGGCTACTCTGCATCTACAAGTGGCTTAAGTTGACTTTAGTAAGTCGACTTAAGCATTAAGTCGAATTCCAGGCAGGTTTAATAAAGTTGACTTAATTTTCATTAAGTCAACTTTATTTTGCCTAAGTCGACTTAAGCAAGCTGCTTAAGTCAACTTAAGCACAGTGCAGTGTAGATGTAGGGCACATTAAGCTTGGCTTAAGTCGACTTAATTTGCCAGTGTAGACACAGCCTGAGATGGGAGCCGTGGGTCCCAGCAAGAAGGGACCTACGGGTCCCTTCTTCTGGGAAGCCACGGGTCCCTTCTGCCGGGAAGCCATGGGTTCCGGCGAGAAGGGAGCAACTCTCCCTTCTTGCTGGGACCTGCGTGGGTCCAGGGAGAAGAGAGCAAGGCTCCCTTCTCCCCGGGAAGCTGCGGCTCCCTTTTCGGCAGTTGACTTTTGTAATTAAGTCAACTTAGGGTGGCCATAGCAGCTTTAGGTCAATTTAACAAGTCGACTTAGGCATTAAGTCGACTTAAGGAAACCTTTAAGTCGACTTAAAGAAAGTCAGGTGTGGACGTGGCTTTATTTAAGTCGACTTAAACTTCCTTAAGTCAACCTAAATTGCTAGTGTAGAGATACCCTTCCTGTCCCTACAGTCTCTTTTCCTGCTCCTGAGCAGCTTACTCAATCATCTACAATAAGACAGGACCACCTTCTTATCAGTTTTCTTAGTGTTGTGCTTCTCAAAAAGGATATTGAAAAGTTAGAGGATCTTTAGAAAGTGGTGAATAAAACTAGAGATATGGCAAATTATCATATATAAAGAGTGATTGAGAAGATTGGGATTGATTCTTAAATAGGACACATGAGAAGTGAAATGATAAAAACACATAAAATAATGAATAGAATAAAGAAGTAGCTTCTATTTTCTCTCTCATAATACAAGACAAAGGGACGGCCATTCAATGAAATTGATTGGCAGCACATGCAAAACTGATAAAAAAAGAAACACCTTTTCACAGAGAGCACCTTGCTCCACACAAAACAGAACAGGAGCTGTCCACTCTGTAACTTTCAGGGCAGTGGTTAGAGCACTTGAATAGTGTGTGAAAGATTTCTTCACCATAGGGAAAGAAAGGATTTGAACAGGGCTCTCCTACCTCCCAGGAACATTTTCTAACTACTGGGTTATAAAATATTTCAAAATGGGATCCCTCAATTTCTCCTCTTGAAGCTGTTCCATTCTGGTTAAATAGCAGCAGAGATTAGACCCTCTGTTTTCCACCTCCTATGTAGATGCCCCAACCACTGATCCAAAGTCATTCCTAGTCTATGGCTCAGTAATCATCAAGAATCAAATAATCATTAATTTGTTAATTGTTTTGGGGCTTAGGCAGGAGAGAAGCATCTGAAGGCCTAGAAGGAGGCAGAACTGCACAAGTCCAGAGAAACCCACTTCAAGTATTGAATGCTGCTATCAAATCCCCCCTCAGTCTTCTCTTCTGTAGACTAAATATGGCCAATTCATTCAGCCTTTCCTCATAAGTTATGTGCTCTAACCCCGTAAGCATTTTTGTTACCATGTCCTAGACTCTCTTCAATTTATCCACATCCTTTCTGTAGTGGGGAAACAAAACTGGAACAATTCTCTAAATGATGCCTCATCGGTGCTCAATAGAGGGAAATAATCACTTCCCTTGATCTCCTAGCAATGTTCCTACTAATGGAGCCCAATATCCCATTAACTTTCTTGGCAATAAGAGCATACTGTTGACTCATATCCAGCTTTTAGTCCACTCTAACCCCAGAGTCTTTTTTTGCAGAAAATGTGGCCTAGCCAATTAGTCCCCTATCTGTAGCAGTGCATGGGGTTCTGCTGTCCTAAGTGCAGGGCTCTGCACTTGTCCTGGATAAACCTCATCAGATATCTTTGAGGCCTAATCTTCCAATGTATTTAGGTCACTCTGTATTCCTCCAGCACATCTACTACTCCTCCAAGCTTAGTGTCATCTGAAAACTTGCTGAGACTGCAATCCACTCCATCCTCCAGATCATTAGTGAAGAAGCTGAGCAAAACCAGCCCTTGGACAAGTCACTGGGGCACTGCAGTTGTTACTGGCTGTCAACTAGACATTGAGCCATTGATCACTACCCATTTACCTTGATGATCTAGCCATCTTACTATCCACTTTATAATCCGTTCGTCCAACCTATAGTTCTTTCATTTGCTGATTGGACTAGCCTTAGCGATTGTATCAAAAGCTTTGCTAAAGTAAAAATATATCAAAGTCCATCACTTTCCCCACATCTACAGAGCCAGTCACCTCATCATAGAAGGCAGGTTCATCATAGAAGCCAATATTATCCTCCACTTCCCTATGTATTCTATCTGGAACCTGGGATTCATGTGTTGTTTTGTGGTGGGGAATTTTGATCAGAAGTGCAATGACTGAATAATACTTTCTACAATTAAAGTCACTTCATTTTTTTACATACATTGTAATATGTGTTTACAAATACATACAAAAATAATTATTTGACCTTTAATCAGAAGCTGCCAAGAAATTATTTCATAATATGAAACAGTCTTTACCTATCTGATTCCAGAGACAAGATAATAAAAAATATATAATATAATACATTTTGCTTTAAGTGACAGTATGATATTTCGCAGGTGAAGCATCAATGTTAAGTCTTCCTGGCTGAATGTATTTGAACAAATAAAATGTTAAATGAAGTGAAACTTCTCATGTTTGGACATATCTTTAATGTGTTCAACTGAAATTTGACATTTCTAGGCTTAAATTAGTAAATTATTCAATTTAAAATGTAAATAAATGCTTTGTGATGGGGTCTACAATCCCCACCACCACCACCACCACACATTGGCAGATTGGGGTTGAGAATCCTCCATGTGTCAAGACAGCAAAATCAGCTTCACCTAGTCTCAGCTATGAGAAATATCAGTTATAGAGAGACAGCTCTGTTGCTAATGAGGGTGAATCTAAATATAAAAAAAGAGAAGCAAAAAAAGAGAGGGAGGAAGAACATGTTGCTCCCTTGAAACTCAAGTATCTGCCAGAAGAGCTATCACCAAGCTCTATCTGAGCTACTTACAGCCTTCAGGCATACAAGGGAGGAAGGAAGAAATGAAAACTGAGGCATCAGTGTTTTCCCGATGAATTGAAATTGGGGGAAGAGGGCCAACAAGGGGTGAAACACTGAGAGTGAAGGTGACCTTTATTGTACCATAGTAAAAACTGAAAAAGTGTCACACAATCATCACATAAATTAAAGTTGACAATTCAAACCTACTATAAAGTGCTACACCTACATCTTTTTAAATTTCTTATTATAATTTTGCACAACTCTGTTAATGAACATCTCAGATGCAGGACATTCATTTTTAGTGACTTCTTGATTGTTCGATACCACCCGTCCTTCATGATATGTTCATGATCAGGAAGAAGGCATCTTCTTTCCGAACCTAAAATTTTATTCAGTGAGAAAAAGGTATGTTCTGGTATAGCTATTATGACTGGAAATAGCAAGAGATGAATTCCTACTTCTTTCATCCAATGAAATATAGCACAAAGATTAGGTCAGACTACTAGTGATGATAAAGAAGTTGAAGTTAAATATTCATTCATCATATGACATTTCACTTTGTGTTCAAATTCTCTATTCTGTCCTCATAACATAGCAACCTCATTGGTAGTAGTGCTTCACTTCACTCAACTGTGTTTTATAAGACAAGCATTTATAAAAGCTACACTGAGGTTGAGTAGAATCCACAAGTCACTGTTGTAGATTTGTAAGAATCAAGTCTGTGTATTTTTTTAGGCAGGCGTAATGAGCCCCTCTTGCCCTCTTTACTTACGGATTCAATATGCGTGCCTTCATTAGTCAACTTTTGGACTGAAGTCTTTGCTTCTTCCAGTATGTTTTCAATGAATATCTCTTTATTTGATCCAATTGTACCTTATATTGCTGGACAGAGGTCAACTACTGCTATAGCAAATGCCTCGATGGCATGGTTTAATAACCTAAGTTATTTCTACTGTAGACTTGTGAGAGAATGATGATCATTTTCTCTTAAATTAGTACCAAATAGTCTAGTGACCTCACTACTTAGATCTGTCCCATCTTGGTAGATACTTTCCAAAGCCAACAATAAAAAATGTAGTACTTTTTAAGACAAGAGAAAGATCTTTTCATGAGGAAGTCAGTGGTTTTCACAGGTTGGATTAATTTGAACTTCAATCCTAGAGTACCCTCTATTTTTTTCAAGACATTCAGTCCTTTGGGTTTCTTGTCAAAAGAAAAGAATATAATGACTACATTGTATTTATGACTTCTTAAAATCCAGATTTCAGGAGGAGAATTCCTACCCAATGCACTGGCCCCGCTCTTGTCACTCTCACTTTGCCCCCTGGTCGGGGCTAATTGGCACATTGCAGGGGCCCCAGTGCAGCCTCCCAGGACCATGGCACTGGAAGGCCACACTGGAGCAGAGGCCGCGCTGCATGCTAGTCAGCCCTGCATCCTGGGTAGAGTGAACAGGTGCTGGCCCACCCCACCTCACCCGCAAGGGCGGACCAGCGCTGGCAGGGCAGGAGCCATCCCAGCATGCCTTGAAGCCCCATTGGCACTGAGTGGGATGGGGGGGTATATTAATGCAGGGGCTAAAGGGTTTTCAGCCCCTGTACCTCCTACATTAATCCAGCCCTGGAAATTTCTGCTCTGGAGCTGGAACTTGAACTCAAGTCTCCACTTCCCAGCTGTATGTCCTAGCTCTTATGTTACTGGGTATTCTAGGATGGAGTGCTCTTTTTCCTGTCCTGCTGAAGCTGTTCCATTTTGTATAACTAACAATATAATTGTAGCACAGAATGGAGCCATGGTGTTCTATATCCATATGAGTGCCTAACCATTAGGAAGGAGAGCAGATAAGTTCTTTCCCTGGCCCAGTGATTATTCAAGTATATGAGAGGAGGGAGACCTGGTTTCAAGTCCCTGCTCTAATGGGCTATGTCTACACTTGTTAATTTAAGTCAACTTAGTGCATCTACATTATAAAATTAAGTTGACTTAAAGGAAACCTTGCAAATTTGACCTAGAGCATCTCCACTTGATGCTTAAGGCGACTGGCAGGGGCTAGGGGGACTAGGAGTGGTGCATGATGGGAAGTGTGTCATGTGGCAGTCAGGAAGTGCTCTCCCTCCCCGGGCCAGTCGCATAAAAGAGAAAGTGAGCTCGGCACCTTCTCCATTGTGCCTGGCAAAATGGAGGCTGAGCAGGTCAGGGACCGAGCTCTTCTTCTCCTGCAAATTGTCAGGCAGCTGCGCAGCACTTGGCAGCTACTTATGAGGCTGCTTCTCTTTTGAACCAGACTTCACTTGCAAGCCACCAGCATGAAGGCAGACACCAGCCTGACCCCCACCTTGCTGGCCTGACAAGCTGCTGCAGGCAGCGAAGTGCGTGTTGTGCCTCACCGCCTCTGGGCACCTGCAGCCAGCACTGACTGGTGGGAGCAAGTTGTCCTGACCACCTGGGATGACACACAGTGGCTGCAGAACCTCAGGATGAGCAAGCAGACCTTCCTCGAGCTGGTCCGTGAGTTCACCCCGGTTCTGCAGCAGATGGACACCCGGCTGCGACCCGCCCTGCCCATCGACAAGAGAGTGGCCGTCACACTGTGGAAGCTGGCAACCCTGGACTCATACCCTCCGTCAGCCAGCAGTTCGGCATCAGGAAAGCCACCGTGGGGACCGCCATCATGCAGGTGTGATGGGTGATCAACCGTGTCCTGCTAGCCCAACTCGTCACCCTGGGCAACCTGCATGACCTCCTCGATGGCCTCACTGGGCTGGGCTTCCCAAACTGTGTGGGTGTTGTGGACACCACCCACATACCCATTCGAGCCCCGGAACACCGTGCCAGGGATTACATCAATAGAAAGGGGTACTACTCCGTCATCCTGCAGGCTCTGGTGGACCACCGCAGGATCTTTCAAAACATCTACGTCGGCTGGCTGGGGAAGGTGCACAACGCGAGGATCCTGTAGAACTCCGCCATGTACAGGCTCATGCAGGCGGGCACCTTCTTCACCGACCACACCATGACCATCGGGGACATGCAGGTGCCCGTCCTGATCGTGGGAGATGCTGCCTACCCCTTGCACCGCTGGCTTATGAAGCCATACATGGGCCACCTTGACGACAGCAGGGACCTCTTTAACCAGAGGCTCAACCCATGCTGCAGCATCATTGAGTGAGCCTTTGGATGGCTGAAGACCCTCTGGAGGGCTCTCCTGACCTGCCTATAGCTCAGAGAGAGCAACCTGCCAGAGGTTGTCAGCGCACACTGCTGTCTCCACAACCTCTGCAAGTTGTGAGGGGAAAGGGTCCCCATGTTTGGGAAGCCGAGGGCGAGGGGCTTGTCACTCACTACGAGCAGCCTGAGGATGCCCTGCCCTGGACTGAGCGAGGTCATCGGCAAGCGCAGACCATTAGGGATGCGCTGAGGGTCCACTTTGCTAGCAAGGCCTGTTGAGGGCTAAGCCTGCTCCCAGGCCCCGTCAGCTCCACCACCCACCCATGTCTGCCCCCTCACCCCCACACACCCGTCTCCCCCTGCCCCCAACCAATAAAAAAAACAAGGAAACATATATTGGGATACAGGCTGTTTATTTAGGGGATAATGGGGGTTGGGAGGTGTGGGGTTTGGGCGGCTTGGGGGGTGTAAAGATGGTCGAGGGAGGGAGGGGGTTTGGGAGGTTTGGGGGGAATGAAAGGGTGAGGGGGAGAGAGGGAGGTCAGGGAAGGGGTTGGAGTCAGTGGCCTCCAGGAGGCGAGTCCCTGGCCGCCGCCGAGGGGAGCCACCTCTGGGGTGCAGGACGAGGCCCTGGGGGAACAGGTGCTCCTCCAGCCGCTCCGCGGCCTGTGTCTGCCGCTCGAGAAGGTCAAGCATACGCTCGAGCAGCCACTGCTCAACCCTCCAGTGGCCCTCATCCTGGTCCTGCCCCGCTGCCAGGCGTGCCTCCGTCTGCTCGCTCACGTGGACCAGGTCCTCCAGGATCTTGTCCCGTGAGCACTGCCTCATGCTCCTCAGATCCCGGATCAGGCCTGCGGGGATGCCAGGAGTGCCGCGTCTCAAGGATGCGGGAGCTGCTGGGAAGAAGTAAAGAAGAGAGTTCCTCCCATTAGCTCATGTGGTGTGCAGTCTGACAGCAGTTGCTGTCCCCTGACCATCCCCCAGCTTCCCAGTCCCTGTCCTTTGGCATAGGGACCCTTTGGTACATGTCGGCATGCTGTGCTGCCCAGGTCGGGTCCAGTGCCCACAGTGGTGGTCTGCAGTCAGCCCTGCCTCAGGGGTCTCTCCTGGGGCCACGTGCCAGCAGTGTCAGGGGCATGCTGTGTGGCCTTGGGGCTCCTGCCTAGGGTTCCCCCACCCCATCTCCAGACACACCACTGCACCGCTCGCCTTGGGGTTCTCCCTCCCCCCCCTGCCACACAGCCCCCAGCCCCTCTACCCCTGTGGGAGTGCCTTCCCCACCCTCAACCCTGCCTGTCCCTGGGCCATGTCCCCCTGCAGTTCCTGTCCCACAGGTATGCCCGGCCCTGGCTGCAGGGGGGAAGGAGAGAGGGGGGAGCACTCACCAGCAGTTGCAGCAGGTGACTGTGGCACTGGCCCCTGGCATGCATCTGACTCCCTCCAGCTGGGAGGCTGGGTCAGGCACCAGGGTAGGGATCAGCTCCAGGCTGGCAGCTGGATCCAGGAATGGTGAGGTGCCCTCCGGCTCCTGGGGCTGGCTGCTCTCCCCTTCCTCTGGGCCCACAGTCTCCTCCACTGAGCCCTCCTTCCGGACGTCGTTGGGGGAGAGAGGCTCGGCAAAGTTGACTGTAACCTCAGGGTAGCCCACTCTCCTGCCCCAGGAAGCCATGAAGCTCCGAATAATAGTGGCAGAAGGTGGTGGGGGCTTAAGTCGACTGAGGGCTCATCTGCGTCTACACTGGCTTAAGTCGACTTAATAAAGTCAACTAGCGGCAAGTCGACTTAAAATGAGGTTTTATAAAGTCGACTTGCAATTTCCTTAAGTTGACTTAAGCAGCAGCTTAAGTTGTCTTAAGGAAAGTGTAGTGTAGACGCAGAGTAAATTAAGTCGACTTAAGCAAACTTAATTTACAAGTGTAGACGCACCCATGGATACTTGTATGAAGTATACTACTTTCAGCAGGAGAGAGACAGTCATGCCTTAGAATAGCCAATAGCCATGTAGTTAGGATACACTCCAGTTAGGAGTGGAGACTTGGGTTCATGTCAGGATGGGGATCTGAACCTGGGTTTCCAAGCATTATAGAATATTAGGGGTGGAAGGGAACCTCAGTCAGCCATTTAGTCCAACTCCCTGCTCAAAGCAGAAACAATCCCAACTAAATTGCCCCAGCTGTTTCATGAATGGTGTCTAAATCCCCTTATGAACCTAGCCTGAAAAGTCAAAATGGTTTGTTTTCAAACATGTTGACACTTCTTCTTATTTCTTTTCAGACAAAGCAATTTGCTGAAATTGACATAAATTTGCTAAATGTCTTTGTCAAACCAAATCTGCATTTTTTCAGGAGAAAACAAAACCTCACTCATCTCTAGTTTTAACAAGAAGAATAAAGCTGTTCTGCTTAATGTCTGCCTCATTAACAGTAGCTTGCTTTTCTTTTTTTCTTTAATTATTTACAGAACACTTCTGGATCTCTCAGTTTATGATCTCAGCAGTAATGGAGTTGAATTTAACATTTGAAAAAGTCAAGCCACTTATTCTGTACACTGTCATATCAGAAACTATTCATATAAGACTCTTGCTAGCCCATATTTAGGGTAGATTGTTCCCACTTCATGACAACAAATATCTTTCTTCTGAGGAAATGCAGTGTTTCATTTTTAATGCAACATGACACCGTGACAAGGAAAGTTAATGACAGTGTAAATTAGCTTTCAATGTTCAAAGACAAACATATTAGATGATTTTGAACTGTTCAAGCTACAGGGATGGACTTGTTTATTAGTGAGGCTATACAATTTCAGATACTATGCCACTGACTTCAAATGGGGGAGATTCTCAAACATTAACCAGCTTTGAATATGACTAATATTATCTCTTTTTCCCACGATCTTGTTCATGCCTTCATCCAAAATGCTACTGGGCCAGGAAGGTCAATGTCAACTTTTTGGCATTAACGTCAACTTTAAGGTCAAACCCTGAGAGGTTTAGATAGTCTGTTAACGAGTGCCACAGAACTAGCTATAAATAAGATAACATTACCAAAAGTTCCCCAGCCTATCATGTGCTTACTGGCACTGTTCCTTATCCTTATGCATGGCAATTAGTCTTCTCTTCAATTAGCTTCCCTATCAAATCAATTTTGTAATGCAAAACCTGGCAGAATTATAACTATTCTGAATCTTTTCCTATCTTGTTAAAGAGTTGTGGTTGAAAGATTAGATGTATCAGTCCATCTGTGAGCTACATGGTCACTCAAATCTGGAGTTTTCCTTCTGTTTTTATCTTCTTAGGGCCAATCCTATGCTCTAGGTACCTCACTTTATTTTTTAAAAAAATACACAAATACTAACATCTGAAGGCAATCAGTTCACCATTACAGTTATTCCTTTAATCAATTATCCACTTATCAGATTGTATAACCAAGCATCAAACCAAAGCTGACAGTTCCCATCCCTTTCCCAAATACTTGCTGGAAAAGAGGGATTTTTTGCCACACACCACGATGGTCCATAAATCTGATGAACCCATGGGCGCAGAGAGTACTGTCTTTGAGAAGCTTCCTAGAAAAGACTGTTGGCAGTTCTCTCATTTATAGTAATGGTTATTCCATTTCCGATGTATCAGCATCAATGTGGCATAAAGAGTATTTTTATGTTAAAGTTAGTATTTTTTAGTAAGTACAAAAAAGTTAGTATTTTTTTTTCTGTAACTTGGTCACAACTCTTGTAGGACTTATTGGTTAAAATTAAAACACACGTGTTGAAGTGCACTTGGAAACGATAAAGACATGGGTAATGGAAAAAACAAATCTAGAAGGAAATGTCCCTTTTTGTTTTGCCAGGATTGCAGAATGAGGGGAGGAGAGAGGAGTTAAAGGAGAGAGAACTTTCCTAATTCTTTATTTATTTTTAAGTGGGCACAGACTGCTTTAACTTTCAACCTCAAGCACTGGGGTATGTCTACACTGCAGTGAAACACACGCAGCTGGCCTGTGCCAGCTGAATTGGGATTGAGGGGATTAGATTGCAGGCTGTTTAATAGTCATAATAGACATTCTAGCTTGGGCCACAATGTGAGCTCTGGGATCCTCTCACTTCATGGGGTCCTAAAGCCTAGATGCCTGTATTGTAATTATTTACATGACCAAAGCCCTGAGAGCCTGAGTCAGCTGACATGGTCTAACTGTAAGTTTTTAATAGACCTGTAAGGGTGTGCAAAATGATTTTTTTTTTTTAACTAGAGCTGAGGTCCAAACTGCAGAGACTGAATTCAAATGTTATGGAAATTTAGATATGTTTAGGTCTGTCGTTTTGATTCTTTCCATTACAAGGAGAGGGATCAACCAGGCAGTTCAGGCCTAGATTCAGAGCAGATCTTCTTCCAAAAAGTGTAAAAGCTTTAGGGTCTAGGGCTCAGTCACACTAAATCTAATATGAATATAGATGTCTTGGATCTAATTTTCTTTGGTCGGGAAAGTCTGAAGCTGTAATATAAATAATTATTTGGTTCTTCAGTTTTACAAGCTCTGATTGTAGTAATGTGATTTTCATCAGTTTCATACAGTGATGCATAGATTGTTTTTTTCAAACTACCTTTGCAATCACTTAACTTTTTCACAAACCATTGTTAGAGTCACTTGTCATTTGATAAGATAGAGACTGATTAGTCTGTTGTAAATGTCAGATTATTTTGCTGTTTAGAGGAACCTTTAACTCTGAAGTAGAGGAAAACAAAGGCCATAAAATGTTAAAAACACACAGGGAAAACATTCTTATAAAAAGAAGCTGAAGATTTGTGTGTCATTTAGAAAAACATACCACAGAATAAACTTTGACACATTTTATACTTGTATGTGATTGAAAAAGCAACTGAACTGTATTGAAAATGACACAGTCTTGATTAATTATTGATCGGGGCAAGTACAATACAAGCCTTCTGGAAGTAGGGGTGAACTACAAGAAAATGAGAATGATGCACAGCTGGTAATGCCAATACCATTTAGTGCCACAGGAATACTGGGTCTGGCAGAAAGAAACTAAGGCCTTGTACACACGATCAGATTATCGCGCATTAAAGCTCATTACCGCGCGATAGCAACAACGGCGTACACACGTGCAACAGGGCTCTTGCGCGTTAAGTGCCTTGTTGTCGCGCAATCCAACAACCACTCCGACGAGAGTGGTAACAGCTGTTGCGGATCATATATTGCGCGTTTGAGCTCGTGTGTACGCTTACCGCGCATTGACTGGAGTCCGGAACTGTCCCAGCATTCCCAAGTCGTCCTCTCTGGTCTCCCCCCCCACCCGCTCTGTGGCCGTGACGAAACTGTCCCCGCCCTGCCCCGAACTTATTCCCGGGATTTTCAAATTTCAAGTCTGTTTCACTTCCTGCTCTCTTCCTCGTGGAGTGTGTTTGTGCTCCGATCATCAGTAGCAATGGCGGCCCGCCGTGGAAGACGCGCACCCCTTTGGAGCACGGCAGAGGTACTGGACCTGATCAGCATCTGGGGAGAGTCCGCCGTGCAGGCGCAGCTACGTGGCAGCAGGAGGAATTATGACACATTTGGCATAATTTCTCGGGCCATGTCAGAGAGAGGGCATGATAGAGACACAGTGCAGTGCAGATCAAAGGTGAAGGAGCTCAGAATTACCTATCACCGAGCGAAGGAGGAAAACCGCCGTTCTGGATCAGCGCCTGCAACATGCAGGTACTATAAGGAGATAGAAGCCATCCTCAGCGGGGACCCCACAACCACTGCCAAAAGTCCCGTGGACACTTCAGCCCCTCCTCGTCCGGTGATTGCCAGAGCCGAGCAGGATGAGGACGTTGTTGAGGAGGAGGAGGAGGAGGAGATGGAGGATGACACGGAGGAAAGCGCAACCGCGTGTAGCCAGGAGCTCTTCAGCAGCCCCGCTGAGACGTCCACCCAAGGCTTGAACTGCAGCTTGTTCTCTGAGGCGGCAGAGGGGGGTTCAGGTAAGTTTCTCCTTCATTCAGCTCTGCTCCTGCTAAAATATCATTGTCTGGGGTGGGGGTGCTTGCGGGTCCCCGCTCTGCACGCTATTTACTCTGCATTCATTAGCAGGGCATCAATACAAGCAGTGATTGTAAAATAATCATCTGCATTTAGGTCAGAAAAGGTTTCCTCGATGTACCTCCAGAGCCTAATACTCAGGTTAGATGGGAGAGCGTTTGTGTCTGCGCTCCCAAAGACGGACACTCTGCCTCTCCAGCTGCAAAGCACAGCCCTGGGAACCATGGCAGCACACAGTGCAGCAGCATACGGTCCCGGCCTGCTACCGGCGGCATGTAGGAGATGTATTCTAGATGGAAGGGGCACTCTGAGGAGAGGGATATTGGGTTCCATCTGTGTGCCCTCTTCCGATTCTTAGCCCCCGGTAAGCCGTCTACTAGAATGTACCTTGTCTGCTTCAGCGCAGCGTAGTGTGTTGACCGCCCTGTACCTTCCAGTGGAATGTGCTACTGGAAGGTTACATTGGCTATCTATGCTATGTGTTAACAATGTCTATATTGTTATTTTTGTATTAGAATTGAGCTTCACAAGGCCGGTGTCTACCCCAGCTGACCGAATGAGAAACATTAGGCGGCGTTCTCGAAGAAACAGGGAGGATATGTTTAATGACCTGCTGAAAGCAACACAAGAATCCGCAAGGGAGAATAGAGCCTGGAGAGAGGAATCCCAGCAGAGGAGGCAGAAACACAGGGACGAACTGATAAGCGTCATGAAGGAGCAAACAGAACTGCTAAAGAACATGATAGCTTTGCAGTCCCAGGCGATAAATGTCCGGGCTCCACTCCAGACAGTTCAGCCGTGTATGCCTCCCACACACCGCAGTCCCTCAAAGCATTTCTTTGAAGGCCACCCTCCACCCCGGTACAGGACAACATCCAG
>ML685903.1:2755316-2766707 GCA_007922175.1 Pelusios castaneus
CCAACCTGTAACCCCACCCCCATCTTTCAGGTTTCAATAAAAACAGTAACAAAAATTTTGAAGAATGCATTTATTTATACACATTACTGAAATGATCCTAAGGTGCACCTCATGCGTCATGTAACTTAACTAGGGAAGGGCATCATTGAAATGCTCCCTGAGTGCCTCCCTTATGCGAGCAGCTTCTCCTTGTGCCACCCTAATACTCCTAGTGGCTGGCTGCTCGAATGCTTCCTCGAGGCGCTGTGCCTCCGTAGCCCACGTAGGGGAAAACTTTTCTCCCCTACTTTCACAAATGTTATGGAGGACACAACATGACGCAATCACGGCAGGGATCTGGTCCTTCGCCAAGTCCAGCCTCCCATACAAACAGCGCCAGCGCCCTTTTAAACGGCCGAAGGCACACTCCACAGTCATTCTGCAGCGGCTCAATCGGTAATTGAACCGCTCCTTGCTGCGATCAAGGTTCCCAGTGTAGGGTTTCATGAGCCATGGCATCAGTGGGTATGCTGGGTCTCCGAGGATGACTATGGGCATCTCCACCTCCCCCACTGTTATTTTTTGATCAGGGAAAAAGGTGCCCCCTTGCAGCTTCCGGTACAGACCAGTGTTCCTGAAAATGCGGGCATCATGCACCTTTCCCGACCACCCAGCATTGATGTCCGTGAAACGCCCCTTGTGATCCACGAGTGCTTGCAGCACCATGGAGAAGTAGCCCTTCCTGTTTATGTACTCCGTCGCGAGATGGTCTGGAGCCAAAATAGGGATGTGTGTGCCATCTATGGCTCCCCCGCAGTTAGGGAATCCCATGGCAGCAAAGCCGTCCACAATCTCTCGAACATTGCCCAATGTCACTGTCCTCCGTAGCAGGATGCGATTGATGGCTTGGCACACTTGTGAGAGGGCTAATCCGACGGTGGTCCTCCCGACTCCAAACTGGTTTGCAACGGACCGATAGCAGTCGGGAGTCGCCATCTTCCATACAGCAATCGCAACACGCTTCTCCACAGTTAGGGCTGACCTCATGTTGGTGTCTTTCCGTCGCAGGGCAGGGGCCAACTCTGAGCACAGTTCCAGAAAGGTTGCTTTCCGCATTCGAAAGTTCTGTACCCACTGCTCGTCATCCCACAGCTGCATAACAATGCGATCCCACCACTCGGTGCTCGTCTCTCGCGACCAGAAACGGCGTTGCACCGTGTGCAGATGATCGGTGAAGGAGCTGAGCAACGCGGTGCTGTTGCTCTGCATGGCATCGATCAGCCCCTGCTCCTCGGTGTCCTCGTCTGACTCGGAGCTCATTGCGTACTGAGCAACAAGCCGAGATGTATTCAGAATGTTGAAGGCGACAATGGAGATCATAGCAGGATCCATGCTGTCGCTGTAGCGATTGATTGCAAGTGGTGCGTTGCGTCACTGCAATGTTGAAAATAGGCGCGAGTTGCTATTGGCAACGAGGAAGACGCTAGGGGAACACAAAGCACCATGGGAAACTGAGAGTTTACCCATGGCGCTTTGCGTTCCTTTCCTTCATCCCATGATTCATAGCGCCGATTCAGGGAAAATGGAACGATGGGATAGGTGCCCAGAAGTCATTGCGCTCAACCGCGATAATGCGTGTAATTTTGTTGCGTTGCAGGGAGCAACGTGTGTACGCGTTGTCCCGCAATAAAGGTCACGTGAGTTTTGTAGCGCGATTGCCTTGTTGCGCTTTAATCTGATCGTGTGTACATAGCCTAAATTCCTTACACTACAGAATAACTGCTTCAGACAACACTGAATTGCCCTGCTAAAGCTCACTGGCTACTCAACTGCACATGCTTAGATTTATTTTAAGGAGTATATAGACTGGATTAAGTTTAATAGTTCGTAATGGGTAATGTTCTGTAACTTTAAATGCTTCTGGGTATTACCTGAGTATTTTATTAGCACTGGGTGGATGGCTCTTAAAATACAGATATTGAGAAGATGATGGAAACCATAAGAAGAGTTTTCCCATTTAATTATCTGGATAAACAGAATATTTTCTATCAAGAAACGAATGAAGGTTTGAAATATTTATAAATGCTGTATTTAAAGCTGCACTTCATTACTGTGGTCACTGATAAAATTCTTCCAGCTACTGTTCATGAATTATGGTGCTGCCCCAGACAACGGTCTAGTCACCTAGCTGATGTCTAAATCCCAGCATAATCCTCAAGTAGGCATCCCCTGAGCATTTTATTTTACCAGCAGGACCTGATCCAGCAGGCATTCCCTGAGCATATCTTATGCCAAACCCAATGTCTGGGGGATGGAGTGGACAGGAGAATGTCTCCCTTTTAATCTTTAGCTCACTTGCAAAATGGGATCTCACAGTTTAGTTCTCCCTTCTGCTTGCTGAGCAGTCTCTTACTTTCTTTGACACAATTAACATTAAATAGAAAATGAAATGTCTTTAACAAGCAAGACTCAGGAAACCCTATTTTTGACTATACTATTGCAGATGGGAGGTGGGAAAGCCCTGTTCGCCTGCCTTCTCTTTATCAGACAGAGGGGGGATTAAACTAGTATCCTAGCTCAGTACCCCAGCCACTGTCTTAAAGGGAAGCTGCTGATACTCTTTTCTCCTGTTCTGCAAGACACCAAAGACTCCAGGAGACAGGATCCCAGCTGTAGATTACAAACAAAAATAGCTACTTCCTTTCAACTTGGACTTAAGCACTGACCTGTGTGAGGTGGGTTGGATCTTATAATACATGTCTCTCACTGGCATATTCCATTTGCTGGGTTAGGCAGCTCCCCACTAGCATGCTGGCTTCTGTGGATCTCAGTCTCAGGTGCCCATCTTTCCATATTCATCATATAGGAAACCATGTATCAGGAATTCAGGTTTTGTGTTTTTTAGGTTTTTTTTTCAGGTGCTTAAAAGGTGTGTGTGTTGCAACAATCAACACTGAAATGCCTAACTACTGTTCTGGATCTAGGTCCTATGCCCCAAGAAAGTCCCACTGACTTTAAAAGAAAGTGATTTAAAAAAAAAAAATCTTGGCTGATGAACTATGATGCTGCTCTTTCCACAGCTAAGGTTCCCAACTCTCCAGGATTGCACTAGGGTCTCCAATAATTAAACATTAATCTTTAATTAAAGATTATGTAATGTGATGAAACCTACAGGAATATGTCCATCCAAAATTAGTAACCATTTAAGCAGCCACAGAATTGTCTTATTTTCACCATGGTAGGCTTCTGTTGCTAAGATCCCAACCTCTATTTAAATTGCATTATTAGAATATAGTTATTGACAGTTACTTAAGTCTTATATATAATTAGTGAGTGCTTCCTAGTTTATTTTAAATCTTCCCCAACTCACAGGAAAACCTGCAAGGAACTGACCCTAATCTAGCAAATATTTAACTTTTAACCATGCTAATAGACCTTTGATTTCAATGGGACTACTCACTTGCTTAAAGATAAGCATGTGGTGATATGCTTTGCTGAGTTAAAGCCTTAGGTGCTTCTGTTTCTCACCTTTAGGATAACCTATTTTATTGTTTAGATGCTAGTTGACTTATGCATAAGGATTTTTTTTTTCTTTGACTCAGTGCCTGTGTTCTTTTTACTTGGCTAATTTTATAAACTTCTTTACGTGATTATTTTTAGATCCAAACTAAAGATGTTTTATTTATTTTAATGATGTTATCACCTCTGTCACATTCTTACTTTTCTTACTTTCTTGGATTTTCTTAAAATCTGAGTCACTAATTTACATTTTGAACCCAATTCTGGGTTTTCACTTCATCTGAAATAAAATCTTATTTAAAAAAATATCCATCTCAATTGTTAAACAAGTGTGGCATTTAGCTGACAAAAAGAATGTTAAATGGATATGGTAACTTTTCTTCTAATTCCATATTATTGTGCTACTGCTTTGTAGGAAATATTGCAGATCAAGATTTGTGACATTTTCAACAGCTTTCAGAAAGCATTCCCAGTTGCTCATGCAATGACAATCACATTCACAGTGTGATGCAAAAATCTAGGGCTATGTCTACACTGGCAAGATAGATCAATTTAAGGAGGCTTAAGTCAACCTAACTTAATCCCTTTCAACATTAGGCTTTCATTAAGTCAACTTAAGGAGCTTCCTTAAGTTGACTTAATGAAAGCTTAAGTCGACTTAATAAGAACCGCGGGGTATTCGAACGAACCCTCCTGAAGTTGACCTAACCCCTCCCTAGGTTGACCTAAGGCCAGTGTGGACACATAAATCCACTTTCTTAGATTGACCTAAGGGAAGTTAGGTCGACTTACTAAATCCCGGTTAAGGGAAGCCACTTTGTTAAGTCAACTTAATAAGGTTGACTTTAAGTCAACTTAAAGTCGACCTTATTAAGTCAACTTAACAAAGTCGACCTAACTTTTTGTAGTGTAGACATAGCATAGTATCCCATTCATACTCAAAGAGCAGATCAGAAGGGTAACCTTTGACATGGATGCTGCAAATAGAAAACAAAGCACCACATTATTGTTTTTTATAACTTTTTTTTTTTACAATCGTCCTCAGAAAAAAACACTCTACAATGGAGAATTATGCTTCACACAATACAAACTAATACACAGATGCAGTCCTTATTCTAAAAGACCTTAAAAGCAAATAAAATCCTGCTGCCCCAACTGTGCAGTCACTCCAGTAAAACCCCCCAGTAATCCAATAATAGACAAAGAATTGAGATACAGACATGGATTTCAATCCTACTTCCATTTCTCCCTACGGAACTATTCAGATCTGAGTCTTTGATCATAGACAGACATGTAATTCACATCAGGATATGAACTTTATTCAAATACACTGTTGTTTCAATCTGATGTTTTGGGTCATATTCTCAGGTGGTGTAAGTTTTCAGAGTCCCATTATCTTTAAAGGAAGTGCGACTATTTATGCCAGTTGAAGGTCTGCCCCTTTATTTCAAGACTGTTTCAGTTCTCTATATTGGACAGAATTCATCTTTGGTGTAAGCCTATTCTGACTTTGACATTTAACCAGGAATTGCTTGTGCTCATTCCTTCATATATGCTATACTAAAGAAAGCCCTTTACTCCCTATAGTTAGGTAAGCATGGGCAACTAATTTTTTTTTGCACCAAATTGTAAGTGTGTTTGTCAGATCCTTAGCAACTGGGAATGCTTTCTGATAGCTGGTGCCAGTGTGTCAAATATTTATAATAACCATGTGCTCAATTAAGCATTAAAGCAACAGTAATAATAAGGGGTAGATCGTGTTATATGCACAGCAGTGAGTAAGTAGGCCCAGAAAGTGTTGTACATCAGAGACTTTCTGCTGAGACACATTTCCTCCTGATTTCCCATGCTCCAGTGTTTTGGTAACTTGCTGGCCTCTACCACTAATAAATTATGGTAACCTCTCCACTAGCTAAACTGTGCTAGCTGGCACATTCAGTGCAAATCAGAAGCTTTTCCTACTCTCTGCCCTCTTGTTCAAGGTGATAGTGAATGCAAGTAGCTCACAAAGGAATTAAATATGGGGTTGGGTCTTAGCCCATATTGCTACTCTGCATGTGCATGACGTTAAAGTCACAGTGTAAATCAAAATTATAATATATGTTACTGTATGCACTCGGGGATAAATTTCTGACTTTAATTGTAAAGCTCTAATTATTTCAGATATTAGTCAACTGAACACCTGGCATGGTTTTATGTCATAGACTATGTAAAATTGATGTCTGCAACAAGTTATAAGTTTTAGAAATACAACACTGCACTGCATGTGTCATAAATGCCTCTAACTCCACCTGCTCTAGTAATATGGGAATTTCTGTACCAGATCAAACCTGTGTCTAAAAACTATTCTAGTATCCTGTCTTTGACTGTGGCCAGCACCAAATGATTCAGCAGGCAGATGTGGTGTCACCTGCCCCTTAGAGTAGTTTCCTCCTATCCTATAATAATTTGAGTTATGATTCATGAAGTTGTAAATACCTTATAAAACTTTTTTTTAATATTTACTATAACTAGCTGTTCTTGTGAACAGTTTAAATGCCCTATCCCACCTCGAATCTTGCCAAGATCTTGGCTTTAATATCATTCCATGGCAAAGAGTTCCACAGTCTAATTATGCATTTTATGTAAAGAAGTATTTCCTTTTTCTTAGTTTTCACGTCCTGCCTTTTAATTCCATTGAATGTCCCCTAGAGGGAGGTTAGATGTTCCTGACACACGGGCTCAGTATCATTCATTATTTTGTACTTCTCATGCCATTTCTTATGTATCTGTCCTTTCTACCTCTTCATAAATAAGTTTTTTCAATGAACCGGATCATGTTCTCATTCAGTTCTACTGTTCTTCAGAACATGAGGAGCAAGGAAGCCTGTGGTTCTCTTACTGAACCTTCATAAAATGAGGAATTTGTCCAAGATATCACTACATCCTCAAGTAAAAGTGCTTTAAAAAAAAAATCTAGGTAATGCTCTGTATTTGTACTAAGCAAAGTCCTGTGAAGAAAACTGGATGTAATGTGATTAAATAAATCAATGAGTATTTTAATAAAGGATATTTTAATAATTAATGAAATGCACAAGATTATTAGCACATTAAACATAAAATATTTTAATATTGCAATGCTGTAATTTGGATTATGAGAAAATTAAATTATAATTACTGCATAAGGTCCTGATCTTTTCTTGATTCTACAAAATACCTAGCAATCTTAATAGTGAAATTTCTGCTGTCTCTGTAGAAGAAAGGAGGAAGATTGGGACTGTGTTATGAGTATTGATATTTACCTTTAGAAAGTACAGTAATTTTCATGAAGAGCAGTATATTTTACAAGGTAATTAAAATATTAATTAAAGTCATCCAACTAAATATAAAATAATGACTTAATTTGTAGAGAATTTGTTTATAGGGTTCAATTATCTTTATGCAATAAATGTCGGCAGTTTCATTACATCTTTGAGTAAGCTATTTATATAGCAATTGTATTGGAGACCCTTCAGCACAACACCGTCTGGTGAACTAGCTAATGGTTGCACCCTTTACTGTATATTTGTTTCCTGTTAAGTATGATTAACTATATTTTAAATAGAATCTCAGCTGTAGATTTCTTATTGATGTGTTTGGTACTCTGTGTCACACATTAGCAATCATTAATAAATATATTTTCTAAACTTTTTTAAGCTTTATCCCTTTCTTAACTTTAGTTAATTTCCTGTTGTTCCTGGCTTTCCTGTCTTCCTAATCAGTTGCATGTTACATATCTATATTTTTTTAACCCTTCAGGTATCACCTTTATTACCTCCCCATTTAACCTGTTTTCTTTAAGAATAAATACCTATTACTAAACTTCTCTGTGAACTGTAGTACTAACCTCTGAGACTCTTTAAATATATTGACTATCTCTAGCTTTTCTATCAACATTTCCCCATACAATTGTACACCAAATTGTCTACATACTCTTGATGTTGTCTCCATATATCATAATGTAGTGTCAAAGGGTATGTCTACACTAGCAATTTAGGTCGACTAAAGGACCCTTAAGTTGACCTAAATTACTCCATGTCTACACTGGACTTTCATTAAGACAACTTAAGACATTCCTTAAGTCGACTTAATGAAAGCTTAAGTCGACTTAATAACAACCGCCCATTAGGTCGACTTAAGCCTTAAGTTGACTCCTTAAGTCAACTTAAGGACATTGTGGACAGGGAGTAACTCTTAAGTCGACTTTATTAAGTCAACTTAAGGCCAGTTAAGTTGACTTAACAAAGTGGACTAAGTCAACTTAAAGTGTTGCCACTTTGTTAAATCAACTTAAAAAGGTTGATTTTAAGTCAACTTAAATTTGACATTATTAAGTCGAATTAACAAAGTCAACTTAACTTTTTCTAGTATAGACATACCCAGAGATTTTCTTCATTAAAAGTTTAACAACTTCCTATAGGACCCTGCACTGATTCACAACATCCAAATGGTTTTTTTAGCACCCTATAAGATTGCACAAAAAGCTGACTCGAGAATTTGAACCTTGGGACTACAGTCACAAGAGGGACAAAAAAGATGGTAGTTCTACTGCTCTGGTACCAACTATCTCATTCGCCTGTGCTGTGAGAGACATGGGGTGAAATATCTGATATGGAGAAGAAGCTTGATTCTCTCATGGTCCAGGAGAGACCTGTGGGATATAGGATATGTTTCTTTCCTTATCTCCTGTTCCACTTTGCATAGTTGAATAGGAGAGCAGGACTTGCATCTTCCCAGAGTGCTGGCTGGCAGCTGAGAAGAGTTATTTTCACTTTCTTTTTGGTGCATGAAATGTTTAAGTATTTTGTACAAAGTGAAACAGCTTCAACATGAGAGTTTAGAAGGAGTCCACTAGCCCAATTTGTTAGTACATTCCCTAGGCTATGGAACCTGGTTTCAAGTCCCTACTCTACATCACAAGAGTAGGGAATTAAACCTGGGTCCCTCAGAGCTAGCTGAGGGCATTAAACATTGAGCTATGAGACACAGTTGAAATATGGATGAAGATCATCACCCTCAGAGCATACCCACTGGCATGGGCCCTGCAGGTGAGATAGGTGGGGAATTCCCCACTTTGTAAATCCTTCTGTGGCTTAGGTATGATTTAAGTACTTATCTGCTCAGTAATGCTAAGACTTAGATAACTGTGTGCATGCCCAGCAGAAGCAGTTTGGCACCACAAACAGATGTGTCATACCACAGTGAAGGCAAGCACAAGTGGTATGACACAAAAAGTTGTCAGCGAACAAAGGATAAAGTATTTGCCTGTTGAGTAGTAGCCTTCCTGAAAGGTGGTGGATCATCAAACAACTCCAGTCACAGCTTCAGGACAATTCATCACTCAACCCCGCAATGTGCAGAGAGAATGCACAATCTATTATACCCTGACAGGTTATTGGAAGGTTTGTGAATGCCAGTGATAGCTGCATGCTGGACTTAGGCATGCAAAGTGTCAGTGGATAACTCCCTCTTGTGAATCTAGTCCTCATCATTTTGAAGATGCTTCTTGTGAAATTGTTAGGTGAGCAGGAAATACATGGTTAGATTTACCAATATGTTTTGGCTGTCCATGACAATCTCTGGTACATGAGTGGGTTCTACTCTGCATTTCTATTTGGGTACTTCTGGTGTTTTATAATTGTGTCAATACCAGGAGCCTTAAGAACTAATGCAAGTCAAAAAACAAAACAAAAACAAAAAAACAACCCTGAAAGCATTGATATTAGAGCAATCATCAAAACAAAAATGGGATGGAAAGAACTGCAAGAGGTTATCTAGTCCAACCCGCTTCTTGAAGAAGGACCATACCAACTATATCACCACACCCAGGGTTTTTTCAAGCCAGGCCTTAAAAACCTCTAAGGACAGAGATTCCAACACCTCCCATTCCAGTGCTTCAAAACCCTCCTAGGGAAAAAGTATTTCCTAATATCCAATCTAGACTTCTCCCAATGAAACTTGAGACCATTGCTCCTTCTTCTGTCATCTGCCACCAGTGACAACAGACTAGCTCCATCTTCCTTGGAACTACCTTTTTGGTAGTTGAAGGCTGCTATCAAATTTCTCCTCCCACTCTTTCTCCCCCCCCCCCCCCCGACACACTCACATTCTCTTCTACAGACTAAATAAGCTCAGTTCCCTCAGTCTCTTCTCTTAAGTCATGTGCCCCAGACCTCTTTGTGTAGTTAGGGTCCCAAAACTGGAGACAATACTCCAAAATGGCCTGACCAGTGCCGAATAAAGGCTTTCCCCTTCCCTCAATTTGCTGGAAATGATCCTACTAATGCAGCTCAATATGCTCTTAGACTTCTTGACAATAAAGGCATACTATTGACTCATATACACCTTCTTGTCCATTGTAACTCCCAGGTCCATTACTCCAGAACTGCTGCTTGGCCAGTTGGTCCCCAATCTGTAGGAATGCATGGGATTATTCCTTCCTAAATGCAGTACTCTGCACTTGTACTTGCTGAACTTCATCATATTTCTTTTCGCCCATTTGTCTAGGTCATTCTGTACCCTATCCCTACCTTCCAGCATATCTGCCATTCTTCCCAGCTTAGTGTTATCCATGAAGTTGCTGAGGGTACAATCCATCCTAGATCATTATAAAGATCATAATAAAGATGTTGAACAAAATCAGCCCCAATGCTGACCCCACTTGTTACTGGCTGCCAACTAGACATCAAGCCCTAGGTCACTACCCATTGAGATTGATAAATTAGCCAGCTACCTAACCACCTTACAATTTATTCATCCAACTTTATGGCAAGAATATTGTGGGAGACTATATCAAAAGTTTTGCTGAAGTTAAGTTATAATATATCCACTGGTTTTCCCATATCCACAGTTAGTCATGTCATCATAGAAGGCAATCAGGTTTGTCAGACGTAACTTACCCTTGGTGAATCTCTGCTGACAGGTCTTGATCACCTTCTCCTCCAGATGATTCAAAATTGATTCCTCGATGACCCACTCCATAACTTTTCCAGCGACTGAGGTGAAGGTGATGGGACTATAGTTCCTCAGATCCTGCTTCTTCTCTTTTAAAAAACCAAACAAACCAAAAACCAGACACTATATATACCTTCTTCCAGTCATCAGGGACATCCCCTACCTACCACAAGTTTTCAAAGATAACGTCCAATGACTCTACACTCACATCACCCAACTATTTCGGTTCCCTCAGATGAATTGCATCCAGCCCATGGACTTGTCTGTGTCCACTTTTCTAAATAGTCCTTAAGCAGTTCTTTCACCACTGAGGGCTGCTCACCTCCTTTCTATATTGTGCTGCCCAATGCAGTAGTCTGGGAGATGAATTTGTGTGTGAAGACACAGGCAAAAATGAGCATTGATGACTTCAATTTTTTTCCACAGCATCTGTCACTAGGTTCCCTACCCCTTTCAGTAAGGGACCCACACTTTCCCTGACCTTCTTTTTGACAACATACATGTACAAACCCTTCTTATCATTCTTCATGTTCCTTGCTTTAGCTGCAATTCCAATTGTTCTTTGGCTTTCCTGATTTCATCCCTTATTCTTGAGCAATATTTTTTACTAGTCCCTAGTCATCTGTCCAATCACATACTCTTCTCTGACACAACTCCCAGTTCAAGATTTGGGAGATTTGTTTTGGTTCGTTGTTGTTTTTGTTTGTTTGTTTTTTAACATTCTTACATGCAAGGATTTCTGCTAGTTTTGTATGTAAAGTACTGTCTAGTGAAAGATAGAAAATCTTTTTTCACCTTGCCAAAAAAGGGACATTTTCTGAGGAAAAGAAAACCTATTTCTGAAATACAAGGGAACAAATACACTGTATGAGAGTGTGACGGAATGCACATCTGTGCAGCCCTTGGGCGTGACCTGTATAA
>ML685903.1:2766717-2823500 GCA_007922175.1 Pelusios castaneus
ATAGCTGAAGATTTACACATCAAAGGGAATGCTAATGCCCTCCCCTGCTCAGGTAGAGGTGAAGAAAATCTCACAACAGGATAGTGAGGGGAGGGGCTGTCAGCAGTTTGTTAAAACAAAGACACAGAGACTGTGAGAGGGGAGAAGCTGCAGACTCCCAGCCTGAGAAGACACCATCCTGCAACCAACCTCAAGCAAGATCGGGGCCCTGCCTAAGAACAGGCAGAGAATGGCTGCAAGACATCAGACAGCCAAACACCATGCACATAATCTTGGACTCTGAGGTTAGTTTAGGTGAAGATGTTAGAGTAGTATGCGGTTTATACCTTTTATTTGATAGTGGTCACTCCTGACTCATTTGTAACATGTTGCTGCCATGATTGGCCATATTCTCACTTGAAATCAGACTCTGATCAATAAACTAGTAGTTGTTTTACCTAAAGCTGTGTGGTCTTTAGAGGGTGTGGATGTGGGAGGCTGGGCACAATCCACTTCTTTGTTAAGTGGACGGACTGGAGACTAAGGTGATTGGGAGTGGGTCCCAATCCCTGTAAGGCAGTGGCTCCCAGTGTAGTGTCTGGGGCTGGGTGTGCTTGCTTGGGGACCAACGCCTGTGTGGCTAGTGGATGTACACCCACTGCCTGGGACCAATTACACGCTGGTGGCTGGTGTGGACTGACTCAGGAGTAAGCGGTCACCCAGCAGAGCGGGGTAAATTGGGGTTCAGGAGTGGGGTTCAAGCGGTCATAGCAGCACACCAGACTGGATTTGGGGAGCAGCCTGTCACAGAGAGTCACTGTACTCAATGTTATACTTCTGTATTTTGTATGATGTCCCTGTGGGTCCCATTTTCAATCATAGGAAGATAGATCTTTCTAATCTATGTCTTGAGGTGTGTGTTTGCCGATATTTGCTGGTATAGGGTGCTACTTTTTGGAAAATTGGCTCCTTTTTGTTAATTAACTGCCTCATATTTTTGTGCATCACTACCCTCTTCTGGATAATGCCATTACTTTTTAATTTTGTGTTGACTTAATAAGCACTCAATGTGGATGCAGTGGTCTGTAGGTTGACTTAACCATCCTTAAGACAACCTAAGGATCCAGTGTGGATGTACCTTTAATAAATGTGGCACCACCATGTGCCAAATAGAGGGGAATAATCATTTTCCTTGATCTGCTGGCAATGCTCCTAGTAATCCAACTCAATATACTGTTAGCCTTCTTGGTAATAAGGGCACAAGGTTTACTACATGCAGCTTCTTGTTCACTGTAAACCCCAAATCCTTTTTCTGCAGAACTGCTGCCTAGTGAGTCATTCTCAAATCTGTAACAATGTATAGGATTCTTTTGTACTAAGTGAAGGACTCTGTGCTTGTCCATGTTTAATCCCATTAGATTTCTTTTCACCCAAGCCTCCAATTTGTCTAGTCCTTCTGTATCATACCCCTACCACCAATATCTCCAATTTAGTATCATCCACAAATTTGCTGAGGGTGCAATCCATCCCGATCATTAATTAATATGTTTAACCCCTGGGCCACTTCTCTTTGATGTGGGCTGCCAACTAGACATTGTACGATTGATTATTATCAGTTAAACCTGATGATCTAGCCAGCTTTCTAGAGACCTTATATTCCTTTCATCTAACTTTATTCTCTGTTATGTTCACAGCACAGAGAAGTTAGATAAAAGACATAAATAGTCTTGTTGGAAGGTTGCAACCTAACTACTTTATTGCTTAGTATTCAGAACAATAGCACACAAGAATCCAAAAGAGATAGAGGCTTAAGAAATGCTACTCCCTGAAACAGAAAGACACAGCTAATACCACCTCAATCCAGGCTGTCATCTGAAGACTGCCTATGGGCCAGGCACATCTGGCATGCTTTCCTGGCATGACTCCTGTTAACAGGACCAGGAACCATCCCTCCTAGTGTAAGTAATAGCTTGCAATTCCAACATAGTCCACAATATACTACATACTCTAACACAAGAAAAGTGATTTAAGTGGCAGCCTAACTATTTGGAGCACATAAGACAAAACTAGATAAAGCACAATGAAGGGTAAAACCCTAAACTGGAATGGAGATGGGCTCCAGGTCACACCCAGGGACAGGAATTGGCATCAGGAATCACTGCATTAGCCTTGACATGCAAAGACAACAAGCATGCATCATTCTCTCTGATTTCCCAGCAGATTTCCTCTAATAGATTCACCTTATGCCTTCTTTGCCCCTTATTCCCTGACTTCTTCTCTCTATACATGTTTGCCCACCCCTACTTTTCTCCTCTTCATCTCACACCCTCTTTCCTTTCCTCATTTTTCTTTACCTCTTGTTTCTGTTCTCATCTCCTCTATCCCTTGTCCTCCCACACCCTTAATCTTATTTCCCACTCACTCTACTAGATATTTCAGGATGCCCAGAGTTTCATGCAGGGTTCATCTTCTACTACTTCTGTCAAATCCAGTGCAGCCTCCCTGTCACTTGTCTCTTCCTTACTAGGCACTGCAGCTGCAGCAGCAGAAGGAATTAGGAAAACATTCACTGCTATCATTATTCTAGACTCTAGTCCCATTTAAGTCAGCTGATATCCATTAAAAAGGGATAAAAGACTTAACCCTGTGTGACTCTGACCACAGTGTTTTAGAATGTTAATTGTTAAAATCCACCATAACTTCTGTGGCCACCAAATAGTGCTGCTATTTATTCTTACTGAGAATGGGATAAACCTTACTTGCCGTAGTCATGTACAGAATACAGTTGGCCTCAATCAACTTGCTGCAGGGATATGACAAGCAGGATTTGACTGCCTCTCTTTCAACATATGATGCCACCGTATTTGCCATGAACACAGGCAGTAGCAGGAAGGGTCTGACTCTTTCTGACAGGATTTTGCTTAGGAAGGACTTTGGACTTTTTGATTGCGCCTTTTTTTCAGAGAAATAAATTATTTATAGGGTCTTTTAAGTGTCCTATATAAGCAGACAAATTTGGAGTTAAATTATGAGCAGGCTGCAAATTATTAGTTTTTTATTTTGGAGTGATTGTTCACCTATGTGGCTCAACCAACCAGCTCTGCATTGGTCCTACTAGTTCTGCTCTGGTAGAAATGTTTCATCATTCTACATAAAGGAAGAGGACAGTTTACTGTTGCTTACCTTGGAACTGGGCTGTTCTAAGAGTTCAGCTCAGGATTTTAGATCTCATAAAGATATGGCCTTATTACTACTATGGATGTCCTTATTTGAACATGATTTGATTATACTGGCCTCTGAAATATGCCAAGGAACATGTGTCTGAGCTCAGAAACATTTTCTCTTCATCAGTCTTAGAAAGTGAAAGAATGTTGGTTGACTATAGGGCAAGTTCAGGAGAGGAATTTGAGTTAAGTTTAATAAGTAATTTTTCTTCTTCCGTGAGAATTCGTCATGATATAGCCAGTTTTTCTTCCTCCAAGGTAGCGTCAAAGAGTACAAATGAATATTCTAAACTAACAGAGCTTTCACAGGATAAAAACACAGTGAGGACTAGGATTATCAGTTTTACAAAATAATAATAATAATAATAATAATAATTAATAAATACCTAATTCTTCTGTAAAACTTTATAGAGATAGGCTGCACTATATCACTACAGGAATTGATCTAATTGATCTCAAGGGGTATGTCTACACTGGAGCCTGAAGTCAACTTAAAGAAGATTAAGTCGACCTACAGACTACTGCATCCACATTGGGCTTTTATTAAGTCAACTTAAGCGCTTCCTTAAGTCGAATAACACCACCTCTTACCTTTGACTTAACACTTAAGTCGATCTTATTAAGCCAGTGTAGATGGGGAAGCCCTTAAGTCAACCTAATTGGCCTCCAGGCCCCCTCCCATAGCTACCTATAGTGCACCACTCCTCCCTCAACCTAGCACCTTCCAGTGTGGATGCTGGGCGTTGACTGAAGTTTTCCATGTGGACTCCCTAAGTCAACTTAACAAGATTGACTTTAAGTTGACTTAAAGTTGACCTTGTTACGTTGACTTAAGAGAGCCTTCAGTGTAGACATACCCCAGGAGTTTACCAATGAAAGTGCCCGGTCTTCACTGTGTATTTTACCTTGGATTAATTCACATATGTTATTTAATGCAAGGACATACATCAACATTTTGTAGCAGTAAAGCAAAGACTATACTGCCTCTTGATAGAGGTCCTTGAAGTAAAGGGCAAGGTGCTAATGTTGATGGCCTGGGAATTGATGTGTACCAACTATAGTTTTAAAAAGGCAGCCATAACTCATTATGCGAATTGGTTTTGATGCCTCATCTGGAGGAAGCAGACTACTGACTCAGATGAACTATGTAAGATTTTTTTAAAAAAGG
This sequence comes from Pelusios castaneus, assembly GCA_007922175.1. Classification (NCBI taxonomy): domain Eukaryota; kingdom Metazoa; phylum Chordata; order Testudines; family Pelomedusidae; genus Pelusios; species Pelusios castaneus. The sequence goes on from ML685903.1 coordinate 2,771,089, forward strand.
AAAAAACAAGCAAACAAACAAAAAACCCTACAGCATTTTATTTAATTAGCAACTGATCTTGTACTTTTCCGTTATGAAGAAAGAGATCAAGAGGATGGCTGCTGCGATACTCCAGAAAAATCTGAAGAGATGGACTTTCAGTACTTTCCAAGTGGATTTCATATCCCAGTGTGGCAAAGGAAGTGAGTTCCATCTTCGGTCAGATTTACATTTGAAACTTACATTGGTATAACTAAAACAGGCAGAGGTGTGAAAAATGCACACCCCAGAGTGATGTACTTTAACCGTTTGTGATCATTTATATAGCTGTTGTTACCACAATTGCACAATTTCCATAAATGTTGTACAAAGTATGACATGCAACGTATCAATAGAAAAGTAATGAATTGTGAAGTATGATGACCCTGTTTATATATATGCTTATATCATCTTTGTATTGAAAGTTATGAATATTAACCATATATCTGTATCAGACACTTGTTGTATGCCTGGGTGACAATCCTCATATAGATTTATATCCAGACTCGAGAGTGTGAGTTGAAGGCCCATTTAAGACACTCCACTCTCATAATGAGCCATTGAAGAAACTTATCCCACCCAGTATGCTTTTCCTACGGATGCCTCGGTCAGTTAGGAGCCAGCGTCCACTCCTGTGATTCAGCAAACCACGGAAGGACATGTGAGGAAGACATGTGACCTAAGACTCCATCTTTAACCCATAACTTTCCATTTTCATGTGACCCTGGACTCCATATGCACATTGGCTGGGCTATGAATTTACAACTAAAAGGAGTATTTTGAACTATGGACTGAGGGCCTTCTAATATTTTTGAAGTCACCAGAGAGACTTTTTACAAGTCAGCAGATTATTTCATCACTGCTACAAGCCTAACCTAAGGACATTGCAATCATTTGTAAATTTATGATCTCTTCAGCATTTATAACTCCATTCTTTTCTTTTATTAATAAATCTTCAGTTAGTTCACTGGAGATTATTTGACAGCATGATATTTGGTTAAAATATAAGATACATATTGAGCAGTCTCAGTGTGGGCCATTCTGAATACATGGTTACACACATCAACCTAATCTGGTTTAGACAGCACTATGTCAATGGGAGGGATTCTCCCATCAACATAACCACTGCTGCTTGTGGAGCTGTATTAACTATATCACCAGAAGAAGCTCTTCCTTTAGCATAGCGGTGTCTTCACTAAAGTGACCCAGTGGCGCTCCTGCGCTTGTGTAGAGGCGCCACTGCAGCATTGTAAATGTAGATCTGCTCTGTCTGATGGATGATCTCTGAGTGATGATTGCAGCCAGCTATATTGCTTCACTGTCAGTAGTAGGCAAATCAGCCCATGCAATTGATAGTAGTGACTCAGTGCACTATGGCTGCATCTGGCTATATTTCCTTTTTTGTTTAAATCTTGTTATTTGAGTTAAAGAGCTAATCTTACACAGGTGCTGAAGAACATACCATCTAAGCCAAAGCAAAAAGTGACTTCATTTGAAGTTCATGTGCATTACAAATATTTCCAAAATGTAACAGCACAACTACATAATTCCCTTTGGCTATGTCTACACTTGGAAATTTAAGTTGACTTTAACTAAGTCGACTTTAAGTTGACTTAGTTAAATCAATTTAGTGCGTCTACACATAAATTTTAAGTCGACTTTGGGGGGAACTTACAAAGTCGACCTAGAGCGTCCACACTGGATGCCTAGGTCGACTTCTAGGGGCTAGGGGGACCTAGGGCAGGTCCACAGGGACAGGGGGGCACCCCTTGTCCAATGCCAAGGGGCTCAGCCTTTGCCCCATTGTACATATGTACAATGGGGCAAAGGGGGTCAGGGGGTCAGGGACCCTGGCAGGGCATAGGGGCAGGGTGGGCAGGGCTCTTCCCTGCTGTGTGGGGGGGCATGCCAGGCTCCCCCTGTGTCCACCCTGGCAGGGAGGGCATTGGTGTAGTCCTGGGGTAGCCCTAACTCGACTTAGGGCTACCCCACGTCTACACTGGCTTAAGTCGACTCTAGGGAGTTGACTTAAGCCTTAAGTCGAATTAATTTGAGGTTTAATAAAGTCAATTTAATTTTCATTAAGTTGACTTTATTTTCCTTAAGTCAACTTAAGCAAGCTACTTAAGTTGACTGAAGGAAACTGTAGTGTAGACACGGGGTAAATTAAGTCAACTTAAGCAAGCTTAAGTTGACTTACTTTTCAAGTGTAGATGCACCCTTTTTCTTTAATAATTGGTGACTCCTCCTATTAACTAAACTGTTTGCCTCCTTTTCAACAACAATATTCTCCAAAGGATTAATTTCCCTGTACCTCTCACAAGAACTGTATAGCGCTCAGACCAGTCAGATGGATGCCAAGTTGGACCTTAAAATAAATAAATAAATAAATAAATAAATAATGTTTGTAGGAGCTTTTGCATGCAAACCTACTAAGTACTGTTAATAATGGGAACAAAATACAATGCAGATGCAGAAAAATGTATTACACCTTTCCTATCCAAAAAGATACATTGTATATTAGTGTTCAGAAACTGTTTTTAATCAAAATACTGTGTATGAAATCCTCAGATGTAAAAGGCCTATAGTAAGTCCTCTTAATCTTTTATCTTTAGAACTGTGATGTCCAGATTGATATGATGTTGGTATTAATGTCAGCTGTCTACTGATAGAACAATCAGCTCACAGCACAAAAGATGCACAAAGAGATTTTTCAAATCCTCACATGAAGAGAAGAGGAAACAAAGGAGAGTCTAAATGTTAATAATAAGGACAAAAAGAAAAGTAAGGAAAAGAAAACTATTCTCACAAAGATTTTCACAGACTAAGACAACTAACAGCACCACAAGGTGACCCCTTTTTCTATTTATTTCCATTCGTGCAGTGCCTGCAGCAACAGAGGGATTCATTTTTGATCGAGTTTTTTGAAACTTTTAAACACAAAGCAAAACTGGCAAATCTACCCTGTACACCATGTTTACAAAGACGTAACAACAAATCACTTTTCACTGGCTCTGTTTCCCTTCATTTTCCTATGAACAAAAAACAGTGTTCACTGCTGTGTTTTGCTCTAAAAGATGCTAAAAGGTAAATTCCATCTGCCGCCAGACAAATGGCAAAACTTCCCTTCTTATACGAAATCTGAATAAAAGGACTTTGTGCAAGACAGCTCCATATGGGCTTGCAGGCAAGGCCCTCACATTCACCCTCCATCTTGTGTCCAGCACTGCTGTCTCTGGGCTGCATTTTTCTTTGTTGGAAGAAGGTACCATTTAGCTGTGGATCAAGTGATTATAACCCTAGCATTCCGTGGTCCTGTAGGTGAGGCCCCAGCAGATCATAAGTCCACAGTGCATAGAAAGATCGCCCCAAACTGATCTGTTGTAGAATGCCCCCTTTAGGCCTAAATCCAGTTGCTCCACCCTGTCAAAGGGGGTTTTGGGTCCAAGGCTAGCAGCATTCCTAATGACAGTATTCCAGACTATGGTATCCAGTGGTGAGAGCCTTGTTGCAGGCTTGAGGAGCTGTTTCACTCAGAGGGAAGAGTTAATCGCCAAGCAAAAGGAAACCCAAGGGCCACAGAAATTATTATTCATATTGCATGGCCTACTGGACAGGCACTCCTGTGCCTACTCCCTGGCCCACTTCCTACTCCAGCTTCTGATCCTCTGCTGGTGCCACTGGTTTGTTCTGGAGTCCCCTGGGAGTTCTTTCAGGGCACTCTTCAGAAGGTCTCCTTCTATTTGCAGCAGTTCAGAGTTGTTTGCCCTGAGCTGACAGACCTGCTTCAGCTTGACTATGGAGCCTGATCCTGGTCTTTGGGAGCCTTGGTAGCTCCTCCACATGGGCCTGCAACACTCATTTGCTTTTCTACTTGATAAACCCAGACTGAGCTGAGAAATTCCCTTTTAAATGCTCCCTCCACAAGAAGCATACTCAGCAGCACTGGTTAGTGTCTTTCACATATGCAGCCACCTGAGCAGCGTATGGTCCACGACCAAAGAAAATGGGTTTCTTAGAAAGCAATGCTGTAATGAGGCCATGGCCCATTTTAGAGTCAGGACATCCTTCTCTAGCATGAAGTATAACTTTTCTCAGGAAAATATATATTAAATATATATAAAGTGCCACATGATCTACAATGTCCCACAATGATCAAGTCCCACATCCCACAGGACATCAGTTTATAGTATAAATCTTTTTGAAAGTCTGGGTTAAAAAGGACCATCTCTTAACACAGACACTCCTGTAATGTTTTGAAGGTCTTATGACACGTCTCCGACCACTAGATCTTCCTTGGACATTCATTGTTTATGAGGTCTGTGAGGGGAAGCTGCAATCATGGCAAATACTGGCAAAAACCTTGGAGAGCACACTGCTAGATCCAAAAAGAGCCAGACTTCTTTTTGTTTGTTTTTTTGTTTGTTGTTTGCTGTGGGCTAGATGGGCACTGTGGGCACTGTTGACTAGTGGCCACAGACATCCCCCTCTCACAGTGTAGCCCAGATAGGTGTCCATGTGGTTCCCAATTTTATATTCCAGCAGATTAAATGATGAGTTCTAAATTAGCTGTTACCACTCAAAAAAAAAGATCTTGGAAGTTCACTGTGAACAGTTCTCTGAAAACATCCACTCAATATACAACAGCAGTAAAAACAAACAAACAAAAAACCTAACAAAATTTAGAAATCATTAGGAAAGGGATAGATAATAAGGCAGAAAATATCACGTTGCCTCTTTATAAATCTATGATATGTTCACATCTTGAATATTGTGTGCAGATCTGGTCACTTCATCTCATCTCTCTCTCTCTCTCTCTCTCTCTCTCTCTCTCTCTCTCTCCATGAATTGGAAAAGATACAGAAAAGGGCAAGACAAATTATTATGGGTATGGGACAATTTCCATATGACAAGAGATTAATTAGACTAGCACTTTTCAGCTTGGAAAAGAGATGACTAAATGGGACTATGAGGGAGGGCTACAAAATCATGACTGACATGGAGAAAATAAATAAGGAAGTTTTATTTATTACTTCTTGTAACACAAGAACTAGTGGGTCACCAAATGAAATTAATAGGAAACAGATTTAAAACAAACAAAAGGAAGTATTTCTTTGCCATCTCTTTACAACCATCTCTTTGCCAGAGGATGCTGTGAAGGCCAAACTTTAACAGGCTTAAAATAAAATAAAATTTAAAAAATAACAAAACAACAACAATAACAATGGCTAGGAAGGATGGACAGAGATGCAAATCATGTTCTGAAGTGTCCCTAGTCTCTGTTTGCCAGAAGCTGATAATGGGTGACAGGGGATGGATCGCCAATAACGTGAAAAGACAGAAATATTAAACAAAGAAACAAATATCTGAACCCATCGAACCTTTGAGTATATAAAAAGAAAAATGAAAATCACAGAAATCAATTGAAGTTACCCAAACAATCTTTGGCAGTGAATGGCCTGGCCAGCTTCCCAGCCTCTATTTTGAGAATTTATTCTCAAGGTTATTTTGGGATCAATAACTTGTTTCAGGGTACTTGAGAAGTACACAGCTAGGCATCTCAAATTTGGAAAACACAGTGTATGTTACAGAGAGCCAATGAATCATTCAAAATGTGAACCACAAAATATTAGTTTCAAACATATGCATTCCTAAGAATATCATTCATCCCTAAACTCATATTTGCACGTCAATGGCATAATTTTCCAAAGTAACAAAAACAGATTTGCCAAAATACTAGTATGCTCACATTGCAGCCTTTACAACTGGCCAGATTAGAAAATTGTTAACAATTTCTCACACAAGTAGTTACCCTGTATTATATGTTGCTGTGAATACTTGTGAATAACTGCTGTAAGGAAAAGATTTGGTAATGCAGGTCACAGAGGTGATGGGGGAAATCATCCTTTTCAGCGCATCAGGGCAGAAGCTGTCAGCTTCTCAGCTCTCAGCCACAGTAAGGACATCCCAGCTCTGAGCCACCATGGCTGTAGGGGCCCTACTGCTGACTACCAGAGCAAGTGGAAGGGAACCTCAGAAGTGGGGGAAGCAGAGAGCTGCTGCAGGTAGCAGGGATCCCTGCTGCTGTACACCAGGGTGGGCACTGGGAACTCTGGCTTTGAGCCACTACTGGTGGTAGAGACCCCATTGCAGGCAGCAGGGGGACCTCAGCGTTCTGGGGTTTCTCCACTTCTCAGGGCAGCTTTGAGCTCTGGGGTTTCTCCACCACTCATGGTGGTTGACAGTGGAGTCCTCAGAACTCTCAGTCACTGTGGAGAGGGGGATCCCACAACCCCTTCTACCATGGGTGGATCTTGGAGGTTGGATCCCTGAGCCATTTTGGGAGCTGGGCCCCACAGCAGCTTGCCAGAGGCAGCAGGGTTTTGTTAGATCCCTCAACTCACAGCAGCTCTTAACTTTGAAGCCCCCACCATTTGTGATGACTGACTGCAGAGGATCCTGGACCTCTCAGCCACTGTGAGGGTTCCCAGCTGCAATGCAGAACTATGTTGAGAGAACCCCAGTGCCTCTAGCTGTGGTGGGCGACAGGGGAACACTGGAGCCTGGAGTAGGTGGCAGATCCTGCAGTTCCAGATGCTGCACCTGTCACAGACAGGTCACAGGCTTTGGTGATTTTTTGTGTATTGTCCATGACATTTCCATTTTACTAAAAATAATTGTGAAAAAATAAGCAGTTCAACATCTGTACCTTTGTGAATAATGGAAAGATCATAATTGGCTGTAAAATTGCATCCCTCTGATGAATGGGCATCCTGGAAGCCAGCCTAGCTTTGCCAAAATTAAAAACTGCCTCAAGGTTTCTCTAAACAGTGTCTTGCTGGATGTGCACCCAAGGGGCCATTTCACCAGCTAGCACTCCCAGGAGCAGTGGTACTTTGACCGTACCCCATTTTGCACATTAATACCTCCTGCATGTCACCTATGCTGGGGTCTGCAAGCTCTGTACCACTTAATAGTTCCCATATGCCAGAGGAATCCTCAGGAGTCAGGTTAAATCAGTTTGATGTCTCCTTTATATTACCGGAGAAACAGAACAGACAACTTTGCCTCTTAATCATAGTTAAACTGTTGTTTGATGGGTGGTTTTGTTGTTGTCATTGTTGTTCTAATGGAAATTCACTTTGTGTCTGTAGTCTCCAGTATCTATGACCTATGTTGTCCTACTTCTGTCTACAAGAAATAACTCTCACTACTAGCTGTCTTCAGTAGGACGTAGCTTCCCCCACAAGCATATTATGGAAGTTTTAAATCTTCCTTTGAAGGCTCAGGGATTATGCACTCTCAGAGGCAGGATACTGGGCCTTTTGGACCTTGACATAAAGCTCAAATGAAGAACCAGCACTTAAACTACTTGAAAAGAAGGATCTAGTAACAGCAGAATGTGCTTACAGAAAGAGATGCATTAAAAAATAAAAATATAAAAAAAATAAAAATAAAAACCAAAAACATACAGAGCCTCATCCTGCTGTCTTTACTTGGGCAAAACAGTCATTAACTTCATTTCAAGGGAGCAACATGGTGAGGAAGTCAGGGGCAGAGTGGAGAGAATGTACCTTCCGGCTGGCTTTTTCTTCAGTGCATGCATGTGACCTCCAGCTCTATGCTCAGCTGAGCACAACTATAGAGGCAGCCACAGCCAGAGTCACAGATGCATCTAGAAGTTCATGGTTCCAGTTTCTCTAGTGGGAGGGATCTGGGAGATTATTACAGGGGTTTAAGAGTACAATAACCAAATCCAGGCTTCTTGCTCCATTCAACTGAATCAACGTGTGATGTTCCCCTCCAAGAATCTGGTCTAGGGTGCCACTGTGCTTGCCCTATTGCCACTCCTGGACCCTAACTTACCCTGCTTTCACAGGTGGCCACCCACTCGTGTGTCAGCCCACCTCAGCATCATGTGTGTAATTGGTTCCAGGAAGTGGGCGTGCACTCTCCAGCTACTTAGAGGATGATCACCAGAGCATACCTTCAGACCCTAGACGCCATACCGGGAACTTCCATTCTGCAGGGATCTGGATCCTTCCCAGATACCTTCAGGCTCATAAATACTGGTTCACCAGTTTATCAAATAAACTGGAATGCACTCAGTTGTTACTCATTTACCCTTTCTAAAGTTCACACAGCTTTAGATAAAACAAACACGAGTTTATTGATTAGAACATGGTTCTAAGTGAATATATAGCAAATCAATGCACAATCATTTAATAAAGCATTCAGGAGTTATCCTCTAGCAAATTAAAATATAAGATGCATTCTAATCTAAAGTTTAATGTTGTAGTTCATTCTCATCTCTCTTAAAATATTGGCTGCTAGTAGTTTTCAGCCAGTCTTTGCTCTTCTGGCCATGTGGAAAGATTCAATCCCTTGGAGTGGTTTCAACATGGAGTTTCTCTGATGAAAAGCCCTCTAACAGCTCCAAGTGTATGTACTTGAGTCCACCTAGTTTCTAGTTCTCCTTGCCCCCTCCCACTTTTTCCCCTTTGCTTCCTGGGCTGAGTTGATCTTTTTCCTTTCTGGCCAAAGCCTGCAATTTCCATAACCTTTGTAACACATCCTTTCTTTTTATGTGCTGAGAGACAGCTCTGAGTGTCTGTACCCCAATGTACATGTAAAATACATGGAAACATGCTTCACATCTGTACACATTAATGATGCAGAAAACATGACATCATAACAATAATGCAAGGCATGTTATGAACATTCAGAAAAGGAACCTTGAATGGTATATTTGGCATCAAATTGCACAATTACATTGGGAAAGTGAACAGACAAGTTAAACATATCATACCTCGGGGGCATCCCGTTACACCAAGGTCTGCAGCATTCAGGGAAAAGGCCACAAAAGGTCTACTTGGCCCTTGAATTCCATTGAACTATAACCCAAAAAACAGCTACAGAGAACAATCTCCTGCAGCCCCATGCCCTTGCACTATCTGATCAGCTCCATGCTACAGGCATTGTGTACAGGCCCCTCTCATGGCTGCTGTGGCCGAGGAGTTAGCTGATGAGCAGGGCTGGGCTGCCAAACATCCTTTATGGCTGCAAGGGCAGTTAAGTCTCTAGCTCAGAGTTGCTAGAGCGATACAAGTCACTGTTCCAGCTCTGATGTGAGACCCTAGGGGGTGTGGAAGGAGATGCTGATTCCTAGACAGTGAAGCCCCCTATACCTCTGTGCAAGAGGTCAAACTTCAGTCTGTGCCATTGAGCCTCCTATGCCCTGAAAAGACGGGACCCTACTATTTCCTCATCAATTTCAGATCGATTTGACAGCCCCTTGGAGGCTCATACACAGTTTGTGCTCTGCCTGAAGGAAACCATCCCCATTAGTCAGCTGTCTCTGGGGCCCTCCTTAGGAAGATTATAATTGTGTCCGTGCTTCAATTGGCATACAGACTTTATTAGTACAAAAGGGTTTTTTTTTAATTTTTGTTTTTTTGTATTGCATTTACTCAGCATAGAATCTGAAAGTATTTTTTTTCAAAGAAGCCCCCACAAAGGAGAAAATAAACTGACGAATATGCTATGAAGAATGAAAACTAAGCTGACTGCATAAAGACTACATGTTAATAGTATTAGTTCAGAATATATATAGGAGTGAGGCAAAGATAATGAGCCAGATTCTTGACTTGTGTGTAAAACACTGTAGCTAGGTTGAGCAATGACAATTTACACCAACCAAGGTTCTGGTCAAATAAGTGCAAATTCTATTTGTAAAACTATTGAGGAGCAAGTTGTGAGTATGTTTCTTTGTTGTTGTTGGGGTTGGGTTGTTGACAAAGACAATGCAAATATTTTCATGACAAACTTTCAGATATTTTATTTTAACCTTTTATGTTTTTATTCCTTTCCCTCCCTCCAGATAGAAACTCGAAAACAAATTTGCACTAAATTAACTTTGTTGTTGTTGCTGTTCTTAATGTGAAAGCACAGTAAACAAATATAAATAAATACCATTAAAAGAAAAAGAAAATAGAGAAAGTCTCTGCTGCAGTTCTGCTCTGTATTTCCATACAGATACTTTAAGCCACAATAATGAGCTACAAAAAGATTTATTCTAACAAATTGAAGAGATTAGTGAAAAGAATAATGTACACTTCAGAGATGCTCATTAGTGGAAATAAACTTTTATTCCTACTAATGTTGGTATTAACATATTCTGTAAATTCCCAAATACAGCCCCAGAAGTCACTGCTGGTACTATCTGCTGGTTAATAATTGGCTTTTATTTGACAGATTTTTTTTAAAAATTGGTTTTCAGTAGCATGTGCTGAACTGTGAGGAGAGAGGAAAAACATATTCTTTTCAAATCAAAAGCTTTTGCCCTTCGGAATACTGAAGACTGTCTCAGTGACTTATGAAATAGGGTAGGCTACTACCAGAGCAAGTTTAAAGTGTTGCCTCTGCCAGAAATGATTAATAACGCCTCATGGGAAACAAGAAAGTTTTAAAATACATATCTTGCCATGAACCAAACAAAAACAAAAGGGGATAAATATTATTAACAAAAGTAGAAAATTAAAGTGAAATATTGAGCAAAAATTAAAGCAACATACGGAATCCAGTTTAATAAAATAAATGAGCTTCGCCTCTTCCCTTTTTAAACACAATTTTAGCCCGAGTAGATAAAATATGTAATTTCAATATGATCTTTCTTGACCCCTTGTGCTGGGTATAATCTCATTACTAAGCATGGATGCTTCCTCTGTCTGCGTATCTTCTTGAACTGATGAAAAAGTGGAATTTTTAGCAAGTCTGGAACCTAGAGGAAGAGTGGGAAAACAAAACAAACAAACAAACAAAAAAACAACAATCAACTTGTTCTTAGAAAGTGATTTTTTTGCGTGTGTGGGTCAATAAACAAGTCTTATTATAGAACACACTTAATTACATTTCAATGTGGTTTAAAACAAGTACCAATTAAAGGTGGGTGAAGCTGTGTCCGAAATGACTCTGTACTCTGTTTTGGAAGAGTTGTATGGACACTTGTAACTACTGACATTTATCGTTCATGGAATCATAGAAACTGGAAGGGACCATGAGAAGTCATCGAGTGCAGTCCCCTACACTCCTGGCAGGACCAAGTACTATCTTAAACCATCCTTGATGCGTGTTTGTCTAACCTCCTCTTAGAAACTTCCAGTGATGGAGATTCCACAAACTATCTAGGCAATTTATTCCAGTGGTTAATCACTCTGACAGGTACAGATTTTTTCCTAATACCCAACTTAAACTCCCCTTCCCAAAATGAGCCCATTACTCCTTGTCCTATCATCAGCGGCTAAGGACAATATTTTTTCTCCCTCCTCCTCGTGATAACTTTTTAGGTACTTGACAACTGTTATCATGTCCCCTCTCAGTCTCCTCTATTCTAGATTAAACAAACCCAGCTCTTTCAATCTTCCCTCATAAGTCAATGTTCTAAACCAGGGGTGAGGGGGCACCTTGCAATTCTCTTCTGACTCGGGGGGCCAGTCAGAAAATTTTGGAAAGATAAAGTATAAAAATTGATCTTACTATTATAAAAAAATTAAACAGTCAAAAATACCAATTTTATTAATAGTAAGGTCAATTTTTATGCCTTATCTATACAAAATTTCTTCACTGTCCCCCCTGTGAGGAAAAAAATAGCCTTATCTATCCATGGCAGAGCAGGAAGGGTGGGAGGGGAGGACAGCAGAGCATGACAGGCTTGTTGGATGGTAAGGGAGACTGTGTGGAGCATGACTGGGCACAGGTGGGATGGCAGGGGGCAGGAGCGTGATGATAGCGGGAGCAGGAGAAGAATGCATGGTAGGGGAGCTTGGCAGGACAGAAGTGCAGTGAGGTGGCAGGGGAAGACTGGTGTCAGATGGTGGGACCCTACTACTCCTCTCCCCCTACTGCAGCACCGTTGCATCCCCAGGCCATGGCCCCATAGCCACGACATGCCGCTGGTCCCTCAGGCTAACAAGACCTCCCCATTGATTTTGCAACCTCTGCTACCCCCAGACCCCTACAGTGTCTGCTGGCTCTCCTGGACCTCCTCGGACCTCACCACACATTCCCGTTGATGCCCCAGCCCTCTGCAGCCTCCACTGCCCCCTCCCCGGGATCCCAGCAGCCCCTGCTGGATCTCACTTGGACCTCCTCAGTTCTCACTGTTCCCACTCACTGCTACCAAAGACCCTTGCAGCCTCTGTAAGGCATCATCAGACTGCCCCCACACAGCTTCCCCAGGCCCCCCAGGACCCTGGCTGGACCCCCACTGCCTCCCGGAGCCCTGGCTGCCTCCCCACTGTCCTGGGCCCTCCTACCTCCCGACCCTGGCTGAGCCCCCCGCTGCCCTTCTGGATTCTGGCTGGACCCCCTGATGCCCCAGACCCTTCTTGCCCCCGGACCGTGACTAGACACCCTGCCATCTCCAAGTCCCCTTCCACCTCCCCCCACATTGCTAGGCCCTGTCTGCTTCCCCCCCCCCACACCGCCATCCTGGGCCATGGCAGAACCCCCCATTCCCTCCCCGGACCCTGGTCAGACCCTCCACCACCCCAGGCCTTGGCCAGACCCCCAAAATCACCCTGTCCCTCTGCTGCCTCTGCCCTGGCCCCCTCCTGAGGCCCCTTCCCGCCATCTCCCCAGTCCCAATTCTGGCCTGCATGCTGTAGGTTGGACAATGAGCAGTTCTAGACCTTAAATCATTCTTGTTGCTCTTTTCTGGTCTTTCTCCAATTTTTCCACATCTTTCCTGAAATGAGGTACCCAGAACTGGACACAATACTCCAGTTGAGGCCTAATCAGGGTGGAATAGAGCGGAAAAAATTTCTTGCATCTTATTTACAATACTCTGAATGGTGTTTGCTTTCTTTGCAACAGTGTTACACTGTTGACTCATATTTAACTTGTGGTCCACTATGACACACAGATCCCTTTTCAAAGTTCTTCTTCCTAGGCAGTCATTGCCCATTTTGTATGTGTGCAATGGATTGTTCATGGCCCTGGGACAGAAAGCTTATGATATGCTCAAGATGCATCCTCTGGGGCCTCTCCCTGTAACTTGTCACTGGACAGGGACAGATACCTGTTCACTGTCCAGACCAGGAAATTATATATTGCAAAACCTGCTTGAGATAATCACAATTCACCTGCATCTTGAGTAGACTGGGTGTGTGTGGGAGGGAGATCTGAGGGGCAGTTTTCCAGAAGCTGGCAGTTGCCATCATGGCTAACAGTGGGAATTGAAGGGGAGACCGCCATAAATTCATATTGTGAGTTAAAGAAAAAGTACTGTAATTGGGAGATAGGAAAGTCATCTGTGTGAATCACACAGTGCTCATTGACCAGTGGGTTACAACAGTGCACATGAGGAAAAACATTTCTACAGCACCAAATTAGTATGATAGAATTCTTTTGGGGTGACTGAGCAGTATATTGTTGGAGTTAAAATAGACTGTTCTTTATCACTGCATAATTACAGTGGGTACAGACTACAGTGTTTCATCTATGGAAATGAACTATTTGGAAAAGTACATGGAAGAGAAGTACCAGGGACTTCATATTGGATTCTGTTACTTGAGCTTTACTTTATCAAAAGGTTTGTTTTATGATGGTTTGCTCACAGTACATTTGCTTTAAAGTAAGCTACCTTGGGAACAAAAGTAGCTTTCATTAATATGATTCTCTTTGAGAAAGCAAAATAAAAATACTACCTGGAGCAGAATGGGAGACTACACAACAATTGGGGTTAAATATAGCTTAGAACTCTGGGAATAAACTTTATTGGTTTCAGTTAGAGTACTCAGAATTTAGTAAAATATCGTCTTAGTTAAAACTAATTCACAATTTTGCCTTGCAGAACCTGAGCCAATCAAAGACCTTTGATTCTGATTTTTTTTCTCTCCACCAGGATTCCAGTTGGTAAATAACTTGTAGTAATATAGTTTCATTTCAATACATTTGACAATCTCTAATTTGCCATCCACTTTTTTTTTTGTATTAACAGTTCTTTCCCTCCTGTCAACCACTTTCTTTAACTATCTCTTTTCCATATTTCAAATCCAAATCCTTCCTGTTACATGTAGCTTTGTCTTTCTGTCCATAGGACAGAACCTATGGCTATGTCTAAACTGGCAATTTAAGTCGACTTAAGGAGGCTTAAGTCGACTTAAATTAAGCCACGTCCACACTAGGCTTTCATTAAATCAACTTAAGAAATTCCTTAAATTGAGTTAATGAAAGCTTAATTCGACTTTGTTACTACAACTCCGTAAGTCGACTTAAGGATGGTGTGGACATGGAATAACCCTTAAGTCAACTTTACTAAGTCGACTTAAGGGTGGTTCAGTCGACTTAACAAAGTGTACTAAGTCGACTTAAAGCTAAGTCAACTTAGTCCACTTTGTTACGTCGACTTTACTAAGTCGACGTAACAAAGGCGACCTAACTTTTTTTTAGTGTAGACATAGACATAGGGTATTCTGGGGTATATTAACAGGAACATTGTATGTATGACTCTGGAGGTAACTGTAGCACTCTATTCTGGACTCAATGCAAGGAGCCTCAGTTGGAATATTGGCTCCAATTCTGAGCACAACACTTTAGCAAAGATGCAGACAAATTGAAAAGAATCCAGAGGAGAACAAAGATAAAAGGTTTAGAAAACCTGATCTGTCAGAAAAGCATAAATCTTTAGTCTTGAGAAAAGAAGACTGAGAGAGAGCCTGATAAGTCTTCATATATTAAGTGCTGTTAACATATACATTTGTTAAGGATGGTAATTAATTGTTCTCCAAGTCCGTTGATGATTACACAGAAAAATGAGTCTAATCTGCAGCAAGGGAGATCTACATTAGATACAATGAAAAACTTTCTAACTGAAAGGGATCTTTGGAGCTTTTTAAGAACAGGTTGAACAAACATCTGTCTAGGTTAACTTGGTTCTTCTTGACTGCTGGGGGCTGAACTCGATGACTTCTCAAGGTCCTTTCCAGCCCTACCTTTCTATAATGGAAATTCTTATGCCAGATTCTCTCTGTGACACATTTACTACTCTAATTACATAATTTGTAGCAACTTGTTTAGTTATGGCTCTGGCCAACTGATTTAGCGACATGTTGATCACCACTTGCTGGCATTTAAAAATTCTGAACATTTTTGACCATGCAAGTGTAAATCCTATCACCAGAAGCTCCAGAAGGGATGAAGCTCTCTATTTCCTCTATTGGTGAAAAAAAGAAACTGCCCTAGGGAATTTCATTTACCTACCCTTACTTCTCTAGTGACACTTGGAAGGTGACCATAAACAAAACTTGGATTTGGGGAACTAGGACCTCCCACAGAGGAGAAAGAGCTGTTTTCCAGTTATGCAGAATGCTGTTTATGAATTCTAAGTATTCCTTGCTCTCCTCTCTTGGGAACCTTACTATGATAAATAACGCAGAATAAGAATTTCACTGTGAGACAGTGTAGGGCACTTTACAGAAAGAGACAAAGTAGAAGACACCTTAATGGATCCCAGCGAGGCTCTGCTTTACTCAGTATCTTAAAATGATTTGCAATGTTAGGTGGAGCTAGGCAAGCAGCCTTTAGGTGGAGCTAGGCAAGCAGCTTGGGACTAGAGACAGACCTACAAAGCAACGTGGGACTGATGCTCCTTGCTGATGCAAACTGTGAACAGGGTTTGGTGAATGGGTGAGGTGATATGATCAAAGGACTTTCATCTGTGAGATATTCTTACTGGTATCTGGGAAGGGAGTCTACTGGCAAAGTTATTAGAGTAGTGGTGAGTTATTTTGCTCTTTATTTGCATATATGTTATTTTGCTGTGCTTTCACAAGTTTGATTGTGCTCTCTTTACTCAGTAAAGATCCCCTTGTTTGTATGCATCCTGTTGTTTGGGTGTGGGGTGGGGTGAAGTGCTCTGACTAATGCTAAGCCACCACTTTTGAATCTCTCCTGAATGACTGTTCTGCTGGGAGGCCCCCTATGCAGCTTCCCAAGTGGCTGTTTGCCTTTGCTCAAGCTCTTGCAAATGGTAACCTGAATAGGTTAAACAGTGATGTGACTATGGATAAAAGTTTCAACAAGTGTTAAATTTAGCAGAGTCCATATTCAGAGTGAAATGCTTTTCACTTATGTACAAATAGCTAGCTTTTACCTTCCATTACCATCATCATTCAAGCTGACCCAGCAAACTGTTCTTATTCAATGAAATAAAATAAAGCATGTCAAAAATAATGTCTGGGTGTTGTCTGTAATGGCCAGATGCTTTTTGTTAGAAGCTGGCAGCAAGAGGTTTACCAGACAGCTGGGGACTAACCATTTTACTGCAAAAAAAAAGGGGCAGAGAAATAAGCTGAACAAAATATTGCATTGAAATGAATGGCTGTCAGATATATTCACTGATAACTCATTTATTGACTATTGTGTGTTGAGGCCAAATGATGGAGAGCCCATGCATATAAATGAAAAACCACATCATCAGAGAGCCATTAAAGGCACATGGATTCTGTATTCCAGTACATCTCAAAGGGTAGTCCTTGGCCAAAACATTCCTGCTCCAACGGTCTGGGAACCATTGTCAGGGTCATGTAATTGCTAGCTGGGACAAAGTTTCAGAAAGATCTGCCTTTGAATGGCTTAGAATGATAGAAGAACCTGAGAAGAAATTTGTAAAAGAGTCTAGAAAGGAGCCATGCCCAGAATCTGGTAAAAGAAACCAGAGATGAAGCCCCTTAAAAACTTAGCAAACAGAAGGCAAATATGAAGGACCCCACATTGATTACTGTGATTTTTAAGCCAATAGTATGATTTTTGGGGAGAGGGGCAAATGGATAAGTTTTGAATGCTTGTGTTAACAACACCAAAGGTAAAATCTGGTACATGTGTCACCAAAGTGAGCTGGGAAGCAGGGGAGGGGTTTGTGTGGAGAGACCAAAGAGATGATGATATGACATTGCAATGGGAAAATGCCTACCAAAAATCCAGTCTGTGAGATTTGTGGTGAGTTGCTTGTGGTCTTTTCTGAGGAAATGAGTTATCAGGTGCATGAATCTTAGCTGAGAGGGAGCTGGGTGAGAAGAAACTGGAGAGGCTGGAGAAAGAAGCCTTGAAAGGGCCAAAGAGAAGTTTTAGAGAAAAGCTGCAGAAGGACCCTAAGAAGGGGGGCTTCATTTGAGTAAGATGAAACCCAAAGAAACCCTTTAATAAGAGGTAAAGGTATATTGCACTTTGTATGGTATGGAAGCGGAGGATTCTTTTTTTTTTTGGCTGAAGAACACACATCATCCAGCAGAGGGAAAGAGTGGACCAGTGATGGAAAACTTAGCTAATGGCTTCAATCTGATGGCAGGACAGAGCGAGAACTGCTTTCTTGATTTCCATGAGGGGACTGCAGTAGTATGTTGGCTACTATTCACTGAGCCTTTTCACCCCTTCCTGCTCTCTCCTCAGCATCTTTTTTTTTTTTTTTTTTTCTTGTGGCCCTCTAAATATAATCTTGCTCTGATTGTCCTTGTCCTCTGTGAAACCCATGACCACATCTGCCTGTACCTTTATGCCTTTTTTCTCTCCTCCTCTTCACTGGTAAAGTTATTGAGTATACCATTTACAGTCATTGCCTCCAGTTCTACACCTCCAACACCCTTCTTTATCCCCATTAATCTAGTTACTGATTTCTCCAGTTTCTAGAATACTTAGGGGCCAAACCTTTTGGCCTCTATTCGGCTATGTCTACACTTGTAAATTTAGGTCGACTTTAGCTAAGTACTAACGCACCCTTCCATTCTCTCTGCAGTTTGACACCTCCTTCACAGAATCACTTTCTACCTATGTTGTTCAGACTTTGTCTTATTTTGTCCTGTACCATTCTGGCTGCTCATACGCTTCTCTTTCAGTGACCCTTTTCTTCCCCTTTACCAGTCCTAGTGATGGTCCCTTCATCCTTGGCCCATTCCTTTTCTCCTGTTATATGGTTGTTCAGAGGGATCACATCAACCTAAATGGCTACAACTGTGTTTATGTCAATGGCTCACAATTCTTTTCTTCTCCTGAGTTTTCTTTTTGCAGCTCCCCCAATTAAACCTGTCTCTGAATGCAGTTTAACAAGACCAAAATGAAACTAATTATCTTCCTTCTAAACCAACCTTCCAAGTCAAAAGGAGAAGTGACGATGATAGGAATACTCATATAAAAAAGGCATTTGGGTGTTAGCTTTGAGACATAGTGTATGTTTGTAAATATGTCGCTCACATAAACATAGTTGAGTGGGATAAATATAGACATCCATATTGCCTTCACTGTTGCTTGAAGCTTTGCCTGAGACACTTTCATCTGTGTACAGGGAGAGTGAAACTTCAAATACTAGAGAACAGTTACTTTCAAAACGATACAAAGGCATCAGTATGTAAAGCGCCTTCTTCCCCAGAGCTGCTTAAGCCTGGAGCTGCTTGAAAGAAGCAAAAACCTGTTAATTACTTGCTGTGTCCCTCCCCCCCTCCAAAAAAAAATCAGTTGGGTGTAAAGTGAACAAAATGTTTCAGAACAGTTAATTCCTTACCCATCATCTAAGTCAACTTCCCCACCCTTTTCTTTCTAAAGTTTTATAGACATCTATTATATCTACCAGGATCAACAGTAATCTCCATGGTTTTGTAAATGAAATACTACTAGACTTAGGTTGCACAAATGATATCCCATTGTTCACATTCATATTGATTTTGGGGGGAAAGTGTCACACAAAATTAATGCAACTCCTAAAACTTCCCAATGTTGCCCACAATCAGAATCACTGCTAATTAGTTTAGACAATGCTTTCTCCCAGAAGGCTGTTGCAATATCCACATCTTTTAAAGGAAATTATTTTTCTGCACTGAAAACATGTTTCCAAGATAAGAGCCACATTAGTACTTCCTCTCTCTGGGGTTGGGTGGAGAGGGAGAGAGGGTACATGGAGCTGCTTCCTGTTCCCACCTTCCTCATACAGCTGCCTACATTTCCTTTCTGTAATGTTGGCCATCCTTCACACTTCGAAAAGGCAGATGTCTTGGTAGAATGGGGTTTAACCAAATTCATATCTCCATGTATATCAATGTAAGTAGGCTCAAATAATATTTAAACAGGGACCAACTGCTTTGTTTAGCTAAGGATATGCAATATATGTGACACAGAAGGAACCTGGCAATGATTCATACTCTACATATATGTTAACAAATCTTCATTGCTGGAAAATTCAGATAATTTCTGCATAAACTAAATTTGTTTTATTTTAATTCAGATATTTTCTTTGAAAGTAATATTGGCAATCTGTTTTTTGTGTCATTTCTACCCTACCTGATTTGACAGTCTACTGTATAGCGAAGTGTTAATTATATGGTATTGCTTTTGCTAATGCTTCCAGTGGGTGTAACCTCTTGTTCATCACCCAGAACCTTTCAGTATACAAATCGTGGCAATCTTTAAAAAAACATGCAGTATCATTTGTAGTTATTATGTATATGTTCCCCAATGCCAGAACTTCTGCTTTTTACACAATTTTCTTCATTAACCATATCTCCTATCTTTGATCTCTCTCTTTGCTACTGATGGTTGCTATATTAATTCACCTACACCAACTACAAAAGATTTCCAAACATTGTTATTTTCAAAACTACGACATAAACATTATTTTTTCTTTACATTTCTGTAAGGGAAAGAAAATGGAATACAGCAAGTTAATCATGAATTCAGAAGTGCCAGGTATACGTACATGAATACTTTGCATCAGGGGAAATTAGAGTTCATGGATTTTTATTCCACATTTGACATTTCAACTGTACCATGCTTTGCCAGAGTGACTTTTTATGAGTGAGGAAGATGCAAATTATCTTAATGCATCAGCCTAGCCTGCTGAGCTCCTGATGATGATAATCAAAGAGAAATCAGATAGCAGTACTGCTACACAGCTACCTTCAAAACTTCTACCAAGGAAGAAAGATTCAAGCAGAGGAGTTCTGTGAATGGGAGCTGCCTATCAATGCATTCCTAAGCATGCCCTATTTTCACTAAGATTGATACTTCCTGGGTACTTCCATCAGGAAGCTGCAGGTCACCTGGCAGAAGAGAACATTGCCAACGCACGTGGACATTTGCAACAAACATCCATTTCCATGGTCTATGCCAGCAGAATGTAGGGCAAATCTTGGAATGAGTCAGAATCAATATTGTCCCTCTGAATATTTAATTTCTTCATTAAATGCTTATATTTGCTTATTGGAGTCATGCTTCCATAACTTCATTCATATAATATTGGCGAAAAATAGTGGGAATCCTTAAAATGCTCCACCAGTTTGAAAAAATCTAATAGAATTTCCTATGTTACACTTTAAAAGAATCTACTGCTTACAAAGATATTCCCAAACCAGCAGAATTTACATGTCCTAACTCTCTTTCTATGTATATAGTGCCTTTAAGCCTGAGTGATTACTAACTATCTTGAAAACTTCTTACATAGGAATTGTTTCACCCATGACAGAAGTGCTACCATATTTGGGGGAGCAGTAGCAATTTAGGAGAAGAAATGAAAGATGTGATATCTCTCTGCTCTTATTTAAATCAATTTCAGTGTAAAATTATCCATGAGGGAAACTATCTGAGATAGAGATGACAAACCCACTTTTAGGAATATGAAAAGTGTTACAGCCTTTTTAAAGATCACATAAAGAAAAAGAATTGGTTTACATATCTACCAAAAAAGCACCTCCAGTAATACAGCACCTCCATTAATCTCAACAAGCACTTCCTGTACACCCTAAGTTTTCTCAAAGAAGAGTCTCATTCAAATATTGAGTAGATCAGAAAGTTTTTGAGATTTACACTGTTCTAGTCTGTATAAGTACTTTACTATACTCATCACCTTGATGTAGTATAATTACATGCATTGAATACTATAAATGGCTACAAAACCATAATTTGTAACTGTTATATAAATAGATTCATTTTAGCATTAACTCTGGTCCTGACTTCTCTGTCCCCTGGAAATGCTCACTAGAAAGGTTTTCTGTGGAAGGATATAGACAATCATAAAAGATAACTCAATACTATACAAAAGAGAAATGTCAAATGGTTCTCACAAAAGAAAAAAAAAGAAAACATATTCTGATCTGGCTATTGTTTATACTATTGTTTATAGAGACAATAGGAACAAATTTCAGAGATCAGAAATTCTACTGGTATCAGAAAATAACAGCAAATATTCTGCAGCTAAAATATACTCAATAGGTGTGTCTACACTTGTAAATTAAGTAAGTCGATTTAATTTACTTTGAGTCTACACTATAGTTTCCTTAACTCGACTTAAGGAAAGTAAAGTCGACTTAATTTTCATTAAGTTGACTTTATTAAACCTACTTTTTGTTCGACTTTAGGCTTAAGTCGACTTTTTAAAGTTGACTTAAGCCAGTGTAGACCTGGAGTAGCCCTAAGTCGACTTAGGGCTACTCCAGGACTCCCCCACTGCCCTCCCTGCTGGGGAGGGGCACAGGGGGAGCCTGGCATGTCCTCCCACAGGGCAGGGCAGAGCCCTACCCACCAAGGTACAATGGGGCAAAGGCTGAGCCCCTGGCACTGGGCAAGGGGTGCCCCTCTGCCCCCGTGGACCTGCCCTAGGTCCCCCTATCCCCTAGAAGTCGACCTAGGTGTCCAGTGTGGATGCTCTAGGTTGACTTTGTAAGTTCCCCCGTAAGTCGACTTAAAATTTAAGTGTAGACATGCTAAATCGACTTAACTAGGTCATCTTAAAGTCGACTTAGTTAAGTCAATTTAGCTAAAGTCTACCTAAATTTACAAGTGTAGACATACCCTATGTTATTTCTTTCTCTTTATCTGCCTACTTGACACTTTTTAAAAACAAAAAATAATGATTTGCATTGGACTATAATATATATTTAAAATAAATGTACAAGGAGTAAAGTCATGCTAGAAGGGCATAACTAGTGGGGTACCACAGAGATTGGTTCTGGGTCCGGTTCTGTACAATATTTTCATCAATGATTTAGATAATGGCACAAAGAGTACGGTTATAAAGTTTGGAGATGATACCAAGCTGGGAGGGGTTGCAAGTGCTTTGGAGGGTAGGATCACAATTCAAAATTATTTGGACAAACTGGTGAAATAGTCTGAGGTAAATAGAACGAAATTCAATAAAGTGCAAAGTACTCCAATTAGGAAAGAACAATCCACTGCACACATACAAAATGGAAATGACTGCCTAGGAAGGAGTATTGTGGAAAGGGATCCAGTTGCCACAGTGGACCACAAGCTAAATATGAGTCAACAGTGTAACACTGTTGCAAAAAAAGCAAACACCATTCTGCAATGTATTAACAGGAGTATTATAAGTAAGACTCAGGAAGTGATTCTTGTGCTCTACTCCATGCTGATTAGATCTCAGCTGGAGTATTGTGATGGGGTGATTTAGTGGAAGTGGTCCTGCTTTTTAGCAGGGGGTAGGACTAGATGACCTTGTGAGGTCCCTTCCATCCCTATTATTCTATGATTCTATGATTGTCTCCAGTTCTGGGCACCTTATTTCAGGAAGGATGTGGACAAAGTGGAGAAAGTATAGAGAAGAGCAACAAGAATGATTAAATGTCTGGAACACTTGATTTATGAGAGAATATTGAAAGAGCTGGGTTTGTTTAGTTTGGAAAAGAAGAGACTGAGTGGGGGCATGATAACAGTTTTCAAGTACATAAAAGGAGTAGGAAGGAGAAAAATTGTTCTCCTTAACCACCAATGATAGGACAAGAAGCAGTGGGCTTAAATTTTGGCAAGGGAGGTTTAGGTTGGACATTAGGAAAAAATTCCTAACAGTCAGAGTGATTAATAACTGGAATAAGTTGCCTAGACGGGTTCTAGAATCTCCATTACTGGAAGTTTTTAAGAGCAGATTAGATAAACACCTGTCAGGTAGGTTTTACGAGGGTACTTGTTCCTGCCATGAGTGCAGTGGACTGGACTTGATAACCTCTCATGGTCCCTTCCAGTTCCTACGATTCTATGGTTCTATAAAGAGTTACTGGCACATTCAGTGTGTGCCAGAAAACAAAACAAAACAAAACAAAACAAAACAAAACAAAACAAAACAAAACACAAAAAAACAACCAGACTTGAGAATGAGGTGTGAGCTTCCCTTGGCTCAACAGAAACATAGACATGTACCATCACATGGACCATCTGAAGAAAGTGTGAATGCCAGTGTATATTCAGAATGCAGGTGCATCACAGTTGCAGCAATGAAGAGAAGCAAAAAGCAGTGATTAAGCACTAGCAACCACAGACTACAATGTATGTGTCCTCAAAGCACTGTTGTATTTAAGCAAAAACATTTTATGTCACCAGTTATGGAGCCGCCACTGGAAGTAGTTCTGTGGTTAGGCAACTATGTAGTGTGTAGCATAGAAGATAATTCAACAATGAAGGAAGCCAGAAACAAATGCAGTCTTTCTTTTAAATTGAATTGATATAGTAGTCAATAAGTCTGTATTCAACAATGGTGTCCCTTGTGAGTGAGTTTGTCTCCGGTGTTATTTCAGTTTTAATATCAGCTCGGTGAAAATCGACCTAAGGGATCTTCTTAGATTGGGAGACTCTAGAACCACACGAAGAATGAATAGCGTGAACATGAACACAAATGTAAGTAAGGGATTTTGTCTGTGTGATAAGTAACAACCTCCTGACAGAGCCATGCAATAGCCAATGCTGTATTCATACTTGCATGACCAAAGACATCACAGACTTGGGTTTATCTCTTAATAGATTTCTGTCAGTGAAGGGTGTCAGAGGTCTCTTGTTAAGTTCCTTCTTAATAGGGACTTCCTTCAGCAATCTTTACCAGGAAACTCTTTTTATATGGTGTTATGACCACGCCTACTACCTTATACATCTGCAAGAGCGTTCCAATCCCTTTTCCCTTTTTTGTACTTCCACACCCCATAAACTTTGTAGTACCCTGCTTTTCATAGGTTGTCTTCTTAGTTCCTGTTATTCTCATTAGCATATCATTAATATCTACATAAACTTGTCCCCTTAGTAACTTGAGTGATAGCAGAATTTCCTGTGATGTTATAATAGGGTGTTTTGTAGACTAGACATGTACATTTTGGTGTATTTCTAGAACATCAACTGTTGGCACATTGTTTACAGAAATGCTGTTACTTTACTGGTACAGGGTTATTCCTGGTCAACCCTGCATAGGCCTGAGGCTGAGTATGGTTAAACTGAAATTGTACAGGCCTCAGTCTGTTGGTTTTACATTATATTGTTACTTTAGGTATATACCTTGATTATACTCAACAACAACAATAAATCTTCTAATGAGTGATTAAATAAAATACCTGGCTACAAGTAATACAAGAAGAAGCTTGGTTTAAATAGCCCAAAGCACTGTCCACAGATGTGCTGATGATTCACTGAGTTGTGGGTGGAGTGGACGGTAGCTAAAAAGTCTGATTTATATGCCGTGTCTTTTGTTCATATCCTTTCCCAGGTAAACTAATGCAGATATGGTCAATGCTATCTTGTGATGACTTCTTATTTTGTGTTTCCAATATTTGCCTTGAATATTCTTCAACATAATATTAAGGGCTGACATTTTTAACCACTTCTCCCCTAATCAGAGCTCCTTCTTATAATCAACTCTTAAATGCTCTTATTCTCCCCTTAGTTATATACATGGGACACTACCCCATCACGTTACTACATTTTTCAAGTGCTTTCTACCTTTCAGGTGATAACTGAGGCAGTTTCTGAGATATGGCAGACAGTAAATATGTGTTTCACTATAATTAATACAGCAACTGATTCTATAAATTAGCTAGCATAGGCCTCAGTTGCTTTAGTGGCTTGGCTTCCTTTGCTTATATTGATACACTCTTGTTCAGGTTCTCATCACCAGTTTAGTTTTTCATCAAAATTAACAGTGTTCTCTTTAGACATTGTGTAACTTGGTGGACTCCTCTCCTTAATCTTCTTCTTTTTGCCAAAGACCATGAACTAAGTTTCTCTAACTTTTTTAAATAATTGAGAACTTTAGTCTGTGTATCATTTAGATTGCCTTCTGCTATACCTTCTCTATTTCTATAGCTTCTTTTATAGAAAGAGAGCAAAACTGCTCAGAAACTAGTCAATAAATTAAGACATCTAAAGACTATCTCTTCTAAAACCATAGTAGCTGCTAAAAATAGTGATTCAAGTATATAGTGAATGCAGAGCTTAGTGCCGGAAAAAGTACCTCTGAATTGCAGAATGCTGGACCATAGAACAGAACACCATTAATTTGAGTTAATGATTGGAATAATCAAATTGCTTGTTTTATTTTGAAAACTAGTAAACAAATGATTGAGGATTTAACCAAGTGTTTTGGTTCACAGTATAGACATAAATGCTAGGTAAAATATCTTATCCAAGCAACAGAGTCTTAATAATGAGACTTCACTGTATTCTTCTCTTAAATCTTAAATGAGAATAGGAAGAGATTACAACATTGTGGATGGATATTGTGGTGCATGAAGATTAACAAAATGAATATCACTGAATTCATTCTCTATGCTTTGATGTAATAAAACTCTGTCATTCTATAAAAGTAACTCATTAAATATATTTCAAGGAAATATGACAAATCCTGTGATATGGGGAAACAAAACTATCTTTTTATTCCTAGTAAATCTTAGACATTGTTTGATAAAAATATAATTAACAAAGGTTCTTTGTGGCTCTTTTTCTTTCTTCCATTTAGTTGTTAGAGATATGCTCATCTATGTGAGGAAGTCCTTTTACATATAGATATATTGTTGAATAGGAAAATATATCTCAATTTATCCTAACACTTTTCCTTCTGGTGGAAATTGTTCATATTGATTACAATGCATCTTACCTCTGCTTGCACATAGGTGCTATCCCAAAGTTTCCCAATTTCTTAACCCCACCAGACCCTAGTCAATAGGTACTTGGAGTATGTCAGAATCAAGGGTTTGACAGACAAAATTGGTGACTGTATTCAGATCAGGGAAGATAATTCAGAGAACAATTTCATCCAAAATTAATGGAAGAACAGTCCTCCAACACAATAAGAGTTGTATCTAGGTCACGGCTATAAATCTAATCCTGGTCAGCCAATGGTGTCTTTCAACACTTTCACAGTGGCTTTTATAAACAAGAAGGGAGATAACAGATTCTCAGCCCTGCTATGAGCATCTCATGTTCCCTGTTCCTAGGCAAAAAGTAGAAAAAGCAAGGAGAGAGAAAGAGGGGTGAGGAAACATCTATAATTATAGACACTCCCAGCCCACTAAAGAGATCAAGTAGTCACTGGATCTTCCTCTCATTCAGATACAAGATTTCTCTAGAGCTGTCTCACTTTTCAATTTACACCAGTGAGAACTCCACTAAAACTAAATTTTGTATTAAATGCCCTGACTAAATATCCTTTTATTCCAATGGCAGAAGAGTCCTTAGATATTGTATCTTTAAATGTTGCTTTACTGGTTGCAATCCTTTTGGCAAGGAACATTTTAGAGGTTATGGTCCTATGAAAGGTGTGATACTTCCCAATGAGAGCAAAATAATGCTAAAAGTTCACACAATCTTTGTTCCTAAAATAAATCAATTTCCACAATATTATTGTTTCTTCCAACCTTTTTGTCCACATGCAAAGCAACCTTACAATAAACAAGTAATTAAATACACACATGCAAATACCTTCTTTTGGATAGCTCAAATTGTGCTAATAGAGAAGAATTGTTATTACAACACTTATGCTAAATACTGTTAAGTGCTTTATGTGTTCTCTTATGTATTTTTAGTTCATAATGTTGTGTCCTCGAAAGCGAGGGCCTAGTGGGAGATTTTCAAAAACATGGACATCAACTGAAAGTCACTGAATGAGTTAGATACCAAACTGTTGTTTGTGCCTTTGAAAAATCTTTCCCCTAAAACATTAAATTTGACCCACTCTTCCATGAAGAACCAGAGTAGTAAGCATAGGAGAGGTTTGATGTGTTTATGATTAGATGAAGTGTTAGATAACTTTAAATCCAATACTTATTTTGTTGACCCTCTGGAACTGATTCCTTTTACTGGTGATAAAAAATCTTGCATAATTCAGATTTTAATCTGTTTGAAATTTACAAAATGTTTAAATGATTAAAAATATGGGGACTCTCTAAGACATGAAGAAATGTGTTTGCTTATCATCCAAATGTATCCTAAATTACTACATAAACCAAAATTATGCATGTGAGCATGATAAGTAGAATTTTGGTCCAACAAATGTATGCAGCATATATAAATAATGAAAATTAATCCATACTGAAATGCTTGGAGATGAAAATACTGCAACTGCTTAATAGCACATAGTGACTCTAATTTAAAACCCAGAATATAATTGTTGGAAATGGAATTTGGTCAGAGTAATAGAAATAAAACCCTCACGGTTATAAAGATCCAGTGACACTTTTGAAAGTCCACAAGTGCTCAGGACCTCAGTTTCATATTTCACCAGAAACACCAAGAGCTTTTAACATTGAACATGATTTGTATATTGTTAATCAGGGACAGAAATGCTAATAAATTCAGATATATGAAAATGATTTGAATTTGTATATATCAATTTTAATTCTTCTAATCTTCCATCTCAAGCTCTTTTTTTGCTTCCATTATCTCAAAGCAAATTATGATCTTCAAGTAAAGCCAAGAACAATCCCTTTCATTTTATTTAGATTTTGCCTTTCTTGGAGATTAGAAGAAATGAAAAAGAAATGTACCTATTGCTCACTAACACATTTTGCTTTGTCAATATAATGATGAAAATACTACATTTTAAATGCTGTATGTCAGCTTATTCTGTCTACCTCTCTCCACAGAAGATAAAGTAGATTTATGTTTGTACCACAGATAATTGAACATATTGAATATGCTTATTATTTAGCTGAGTAGAGACCCTTAATAAAGTCCTGTTTCCAGGAAGAGATAATTGAGTTGGACAAATCTTTAAAAGTTGGTCTCAAAAGAGTTAAAAATAAAATGGCAAAAAAAAAAAGATAATTCAAAGTGGAATTCACACAATTTTGAGAGAAAGATAATCATTCATTAAATATGATACAATGGATTAACCTTGCCCAGTAATTGTACAGTTCCTGCCTATCTTTTCAAACTTTATGCTGTTAGAAGTATTATAAACTAGACACTTTCCAGTATTCGTAACAGATTTCTAAGTACTTCAGTATGGGTGAAAGCATTAAGCCCAATAGACGATGATATGCTACTGGCACTCAGTCATTATGGCTATGTCTACACTACAAAAGTTAAGTTGAGTTTGTTAAGTTGACTTAAAGTCGACTTTATGAAGTCTACTTAGAGTGTCTCCACTAGACTCTTAAGGTCGACGTAGAGTCATGACTCTGAAGGGAGCTATGGCTCCCCGGGCTAGGGGAGCTGCAGTTCCTGGGGACAATGGTAGCCGCTGGATCCCTCGCTGCTGGATCCCCAGATGGGGTGGCAGAGGAATCCCTCGCTGCTGCAGTCTGGGCCAGGGAGCCCCACATGGCTCCCTTCTTCAAGGGAGCTGCGGATCCCTTGTCCTGGGGAGCCGCGACTCCCTTGAGCCCCAGGGGGAGCAGGAGCTTTCGGGGAGAAGAGAGCTATGGCTCCCTTCTTGCTGGGAGCCCCAGCTCCCCCCGGGGACAAGGGGCTGTCCCTGGGACAAGGGACCCTGGGCTCTCTGGCAGAAGGGAGCCACGACTCCCCCAGGGACAAGGAAGCCGTGCGTGATTCCTTTCTGCCAGGGAGACATGCAGGGCTCCCTTGTCCCCCTGTCCAAGGTTGACTTATGAAATAAGTCAATTTAGGGTGTCCACACTGACTTAAGTCAATTTAAGAAGACGACTTAAGCCTTAAGTTGACCTAAAATGAGGTGTTATTAAGTCAACTTAAACTTTTATTAAGTCGACTGAAGGAAGCCCTTAAGTCGTCTTAATAAAAGCCCAGTGTGGACGGGGAGTAGTTTAGGTCAACTTAAGCATCCTTAAGTCGACCTAAGCTCCCAGTGTAGACTCACCCTATGAGCCAGAGGTCATTTGATTAACAAATAGTTTGCAAACTGTTAAGGCCAGACTTTCCAAAGTTTCCATTAAACATTGTTTTCACTTTACTTGATAGGTTTGGCTGTCTGCCTTTAAAAATATTGCCTCAGT
Organism: Pelusios castaneus; assembly: GCA_007922175.1. Taxonomy (NCBI): domain Eukaryota; kingdom Metazoa; phylum Chordata; order Testudines; family Pelomedusidae; genus Pelusios; species Pelusios castaneus. The sequence goes on from ML685903.1 coordinate 2,800,329, forward strand.
GCAAATTCTGGTCTAAATTTACGCTATAGCCCACATTTTAAAGGTATGCAAAATGTATTGCTCCATGCAGCAAAGACTTTAATACAAATTCTCAAAGGTATATAAGCTCCTTACTCCCAATGATTTCAGGATTTTGGCCTAAGTGACTTAGACTATGTCTACACTAGACCGTTCTGTCAGCAAAACTTTTGCCGGCAGACAGCCACCACTACAATTATAGAAATTGACAAGTATGATAACTCTCTAATACTTTAAAGGGGGACAGTGTCCACACTGTGTTAGCTTTGCTGACAAAAGCCCTATGCCGCTCATTCAGTGGTTTTCTTTTGTCGTCAAAACAGGGCAATTTTGTTGGCAAAGAGGGGAGTGTAGTGTATATGCTAGGATTGTTGTGTTGACAAAAGCTGACTTTTGTCCCCAAATTAAGTCCTATTTTTAAAAGTGACTTGGCATCTTGAAGCTTAAGTATCACTTGAGTGCCCAGATCACTTTTGAAAATAAGACTGAGCCATCTAAGTTACATAAGTCTTGCAAAACTGAGTGGAGTAACAAACAAATATCATTTAAAATGTTGGGCTGAACTGACTAGTGATTTTGGGAGGACTCAGTTGTTGAGTGTCCTATTATTAAATTCACTGGGCCCTAGTGTTTATGTCACCACTGTGCACATTTTAGTTATTTGATTTTTTTGAGTTTTCCAACTCTTCCCTTTCATGTGTTAAACGAACAGGTCTTCCTCTTAGTTGAAGTATTCCAATCTACACCTGATACATGCATTTGCTAGCTTTCTTTGCACAGTTTACCGTACTACTTGGGTTTCATGTATTTTCCACATATTTGTCCAAATGCTGGGCATTTCCAATACTTATTATGGTTGCCACATCACTAATATTATTTCAAACCTTCTATATTTCTGACCTTTGCCAATTCAATTTCTGTGAATGTTTACCTTTTTGTTTTAACTATGGTATTCACAGTAATATACTCATATGTTCTCAAGGCTTGTTATTTGTTGTTCCTCTTTTTTTCTGCTGCATGGTATGTAGATACTTCCCCTCTTAGAGTCAGCTCCATCTCCCTCAATAACCATTCAGAGACTTTGTTCTTGAGAGTTATAATAAAACCCCAAGCTTTGTGGAGAGTGCCTTTTAATGTTCTTTAACCACAGGACTGGGTTTTTAATTTTAAATGTGTGACAAACTCCTCTATTGGTTTCTGTTCATTCTATGTTATCTTAAACTTATATCTTTCATAAGTAATATTTGTAGGGACACAATGATCATCAAGCATTTTCATTATTTCTGCAAAGATTTCTCTTTTTTTCCCCACCACCATCTTTATGGAATTCATTGTTTATATAGAGGACTTCTATGTCTGCCACTATTTAGAGCAGAGCTGTCTTTTGCTCTTCCTCCAGTTTATTTGCCTATCCGGCTTTTTATATATAATTCAATTTGTTGTTTGAACCTTTTCTGGGCATACTGGGCAAGTTTTCCCTGATTTTCAAAGCTGGGTGGTGGATTCTGCACAGCTGTACAGGCTCTGTAGCAGCCATTGCAAGACCCGTCACTGGTTCCTCCAGCATAGTCTGTCTTCTACTGCTGGCACCATGAAGTACCCTCCTGACAAGCAGACCAATGTCAAAATAAGCACTTTATTGTGAACAGAACTATATACAGAAGTGAAGTAATAAATAAACATTCCACTATTTTATGTAGCTGCAGCCTATAAGTGCTCTGTCCTGCATTTCTTTGTCCATGCTCGTGGAAAGGAAGCATGTCATAGGAAACCAAAGATTTAATCACTAACATATAGGAAGTATGAACTCTGCACATCTTGGATGATGTACTCTGTAGCACAATGGGGAACTCGCACCAGCCCAGCCAAGAAAAAAGAGTCAACGTGGGCCAGTGCTGTAACATGAGCCTGGAAGAAGAAAAAAAGCTCCCCTTTACTCTAAAATCTGCCCTCTACTGTACTTAAGTGCTAAGACTTTGTATAAAGTGTATTTTCATTCTTTCCTCTGTGTTGTACTCAGTGGTTAAAGTATAATTTGATGGGCCCTGGAACACTCCTAATCTCCGGTCCCCTTCCCATATTGTCTGGGCCCCCTTCATGCATGTGTGGGCCTCAGCCCAGGTAGGCATTTGCAACCACTTCTCAGTACCACATCGCTCCATAAAAATATTTATAATTTTATATGGTGTTTATGTCTATAGCAATTATTGTCACAAACTAGCAAACACTGCATAACACAATAAGTATTGTGATTAACAACGGTGGGGCATAGGACCTGACAGCAGCCAGGGCAAGGTGAAACATGTTCCGCCAGATTTTTCTATTTTTAGGGGCCCTGGAACTCTGACCCCTCAAATTTATGGGCACCGGAACTGCGCTCCGGTGTATTCCCCCTTACTTTAACCCCTGGTTGTACTGGATGTATGTCTGTGACTCTTTTTTGACTGACCAAATGCTAGAGACTCTGTGGCTTAATACATTCAAAAGGCATGGCCCAGTTGCTTCTAATTTCCATAATACAGCAATATTTTATTTCCATTTTAACACTAGAATAAGAAGCCTTAAGAAAAATAAACAAATATGTAAGGAAGTAATCTGATTTTCTGAAATAGACAAATATATATCCAGATTTCATAATTTCTGAATATTCCTGGCTAATAATGACTTTAAAATTGCAATAACATAGTTCAATCAAGCTCAATCCCTTTCTTAAAGAAATCCAGGGTACATTAAAAGACAATAGGTGTGTATTGTAGTGCTGCAGAACCAGGTAACTGGGTTGCATAATTCTGAGATATGACTGTATATCAACACTGTTGCTGTTTCCCTACATCACTGCAATGAATTACAGTAACCCATTCAATCTTGGTAAATGATCTACACATAGTTTGCCTAAATTAAACTGACTACAATATGGGTAAGCATAGCCACATATTAACACTAGGTTCACCCTTTCCTAGCTCCATCTTGGTAAATTGTGGGCTTGGTAGTCAGTAGCTTGTTGTAGCAATGATAATCAATGTATACAACTTTTAGCAGATCAATGTTAAAGTGAAATAAAAAGTAGGACCAGGTATTTTTCTGTAAGAGTTATCTCTGTCAAGTTAGGTTATATAAATAGTGTTTAAAGGCAGTGTTAAGAACCATTTAAAAAATCATGCTGATGCATGTTGTGAAAAAAAATAGTTACTCTTGCAATGATTTGACTAGTCTTGGCCAGCTCTACTAATAAATAGCTAAGATGGATGTTGGCACAAATGCTTTGTAGCTTTTACCTCATCATAGTGTTTGTTGCTTTTTTATTAAACTCTACTTAGAAATATTGTGCTGTATTTCTGCATACAAATGCTTGCTTTATATATACAATGGTGATTGTTTGTTCGAATCTAGAAAGCAGCTATACATATGTTTTTGACACACAGATCTGAAAGTCAATTTTAGTCCTGTCTAAGATAGCAAATATGATTTGAATTTCAGTATCAAATAATCATTAGATATATAAGATGCCATAGAGATCATATATTTTATTAAAAATAGACGTAACTGATTTATTAAAATGAGTACTTCTAGATTTAAAAGAACTAAAATTAATAAAAGGTAGAACAGTTCTAAGCTCTTTGGGAAGCCTAAAGTATGGCCCTGGCTGAGGTGAAATATTGGAAGGGAAGAACCAGGACCGTGGGGTGACACTGAGTAATCTCTCTCTCAGATTCTTGGGTGGCTCTTTCTCTTTCCCATGCTCAGAGTCTAATTGATTTCCATATGTGAGACTGGAAAATAAATGTCCTCCAGGTTAGATTGGCAGTGATGCTGGGGATTTCTTTGCTTTCTTTTAGAATGTGGGGTACAAGTCACATGCCAGGATTATCTGTGTATATCTTACTTACATTCCCTGTTATTGCAGAGTCCTCAAGCACTGGTGCATCTTGGATCCTGCTATTCTCTGTCTCTGACACGTGAGAGTCTAGCTTCCTATGGGCAGTAATTCTTTGATATAATTTAAGTTGTTGGGTTTAGTGTGCAATGATGGGTGTCCTCATATATAGAAGGTCAGACATGATGATCTGCTGATCCTTTCTAGCCTTAAACTCTACACTGGAGGCTCTGTTAAGTCAACTTAACCAAGGTCAACTTTAAGTCGACTTAAAGTCGACCTTGTTAAGTCAACTTAGAGACTCCACAGCTGTGTGTCCACACTGGCAGGTGCTAGGTCGAAGGAGGAGTGACCAGGAACTCTGTGAGGGGGCCTGGAGGCCAATTAGGTCAATTTAAGAACTATTCCCCATGTACACTGGCTTAAGTCGACTTAATAAGGTCGACTTAAGCCTTAGGTCAACCTTCAAAGGTGGTGTTATGAAGTCGACTTAAGGAAGGACTTAAGTTGACCTAATAAGCACCCAGTGTGGATGCAGCTGTCCGTAGGTCGACTTAACCATCCTTAAGTTGACCTAAGGTTCCACTGTGGACATACCCTACGATTTTAGGTTAAAATGTTCGAATTGCAAACCAGTTTCAGTTTTGTTCTCTAAGATACCAGTAAACCCCCAATTCTCTAAAGAATTGCAAATTGAAAAATGGTAATCACCGCTGGGTGGGAAAGAGGGCGGGCAGCCGTGCGCTCCCTGCCCCCATTACCTTCCCCCCACTCCCTCCACAGCGCCCCCATCACTGGTCCCCCACTCCCTCATCAGAGCCCCCATCACCGGCCCCCCACTCCTCCTCAGCGCCCCCCAGCTCCCTACCCCCTCTAACCAGGCCACTCTCCTTGTTCCCCCCCCCACACACACCCCTCTAACCCGGCCTCTCTCCTTGTCCCCCCCAACCCTCTCCAGGCCTCCCTCCAGCCCCTTCCCAGCCCCCTTACCTGGCCGGAGGCTCGCAGCTGCGGGGAGGGCCGGCAGAGCTGTTTCTTGGCCAGGCCGCTCCCACCCTGAGCAAGCTCTCTCTGAGCATGCTCAGGGCGGGAGATTTGAATCTCCCCAGCCTGGCCTCAGCAAGACGGGGATTCAGCTGCCGCGCGCGCAGCTGCGTCCCCGCCTTGCATATATACATCTCTCGTTTAGGTATATAGATTATTCCATTAAGGGATTTTTATATGCACATTTTAAAACCTTAATAAAAAATCCTTAGTAGCATCTCAAAGGAGTAGCAATACTACTATATATGCTCCAAGTGATAGGTCATATGTACAAATCAAATTGTCAACCATTTTTATTGGTTTCAAAAAATATAAATGCAGGGGACTTAACACTGATGTTTAAAATTACATTGGACAGTAATACTAGGAAACAGACTGAAGGGAAAATTCTTGACATAGTAGGTGAATGTATTAATCTGCTTCCAATGTGGTCCTATGGATCAGAAGATTGGCAATATTATGTGAAGTTTGTCATTAGTCTGAATCCAGCAGGCATTGACAGTGACCAAAACTAACTTCACACAATCAAAAACTGACTTGATTTAATTTCTATTGATTCATGATTTCAGTAATTTAGAAGTCATTTTGTTCTTTCTGCAGCTTCTTACAGGTGAAAAAAGGAGGTGCCAAACAAAAGAAAAAGTTAACCAAAAACTTTCCTGAGACTCAAAAATAGCCTATATAGAAATAACGTGAGGGTTCAAATGGTTATCACTTATCAAAGATTACTGATATCAGTGTCCTTATATTTAATGATACTGTTGACTCCTCAGATCTCTATATTAGAGCTACAATTCAGAAAAGTATTAAATCAGTGGGACTTAAGCACATGCTTTAAATCAAGTACATGCTTAAATATGCTCCTGAATTGGGGCCTGGGAACATAGCAAGTCTATGTAACCACATATTCCTATTGCTGTTACTCTTTTGCTTCCACTGTATATATGTTATACACTGACTTTTTGGTCTTAAATTAGCTTATAAACTATTTGTGGTAAGGAGAGTCTCTTATTGTAAGTGTGTACAATGCACAGGAGCACAGGATCCTAGAGCACAGGATCTCTGTTGCCAACTGGAACTTCTGTGCACAAATATTATATTTACACATACATTATTACTGTGTCCAAACCATTAGAACCAATCCCAAGTATTTTCCTCTGTAAAATGAATAGAATATGGTTTCTGCCAATAAAATCCAACCTTCAGAGACTGGGTACAAATCAAATTTAACTGTCCCCCAAATCCTAGATCTCCTATCCTTGCCAAAAGATAAAGGAATAGTCATAAAGACTGAATCTGTCTAGCAGAAGGACACACCTGGTGCAGTTAAGGAAACTATTAAATATCTATGAAATCTGGATGTGATTGTTGTGTTACAACTCTCATTCTTTTAATTTAATATTATGCACCTAGGAATTGAGCTTTTATCAAGAAGAGCTAATATGTTAATTCAAAGATAACATATAGTCCACATATAGTGGCTCTATAATTAAGATTTATTTTTGTTTTGTGTGAAAAGGTAGAAATATGTGATCTCAGGCACTGAGACTACTTTAAGAACTTAAAGTCATTTAATTTCAAACAATCAAAGGCAGATTTTTGTAAAAGCCTCAACATACCCTGGTAAGTATCCATACTCTAAATTGATCTCAATCAGTACAGAAATGATGCATTCCTTTCCATCAACCTCACCAAAGGCCTAATTAGAAGTTCTTCAGAACTGCCCAGATTGTGTTGCATTAACAAATGAACATGATATGATTTTTCTATGTCAATCAGCAGCAATCTTCCTTATATTCAGCTAGAAACTAAATGAAATATCCAGAAAATGGAATATCTTAAAATGCTATTAAAGTGCTTCTTGTAAAAGTTTGAGTGGGGACAGTGAGCATGAAAATAGTGCTGGAAAACAGAATACAACATAAAGAGGACATAAGAACTTTATGGGTGGGACGTTTAAAAGAGCTTGGCTTTCAATGTTACTTGTGTTCCATAGTCATTTTGGCTATGTCTACACTAGAAAAAGTTAGGTCGACTTTGTTAGGTCAACTTAATAAGGTCAGCTTTAAGTTGACTTAAAGTCGACCTTATTAAAGTCAATTTAACAAAGTGGACTAAGTTGACTTAGCTTTAAATTGACTTAATCTACTTTTTCAAGTCGACCTAACCACCCTTAAGTCGACTTAATAAAGTTGACTTAAGGGTTACTCCATGTCCACACCATCCTTAAGTCAACTTAAGGATTCTACTTAAAGGTTAAGTCGACCTAATGAGTGGTAGTTATAAAGTCTACTTAAGCTTTCATTCAGTCGACTTAAGGAATTTCTTAAGTCGACTTAATGAGAGTCTAGTGTGGACATGGCTTACTTTAAGTTGAATTAAGCTTCCTTAGGTTGACTTAAATTGCCAGTGTAGATATAGCCTTTGATGCTTTTGAAAATCCCACCCTACATGTGCAGATGAACAATTGCACAATCACATGGAGAAGAAGAAACTGGAAATCGTGAAAAGTTAAGTGAGACTCAGAAAGTTATAACTATGAGGCATAGGGTGATTAGATCCTCTGAATTATGAGAATACTTATTCCTAAACTACTGAAAATGTGATTCTAAAAAAGAATTTCTCCCTGACAAACTTCACAGAATACTTCTAAGTATTGGAGAATTATTCTTGCTATTAAATTAAAATATTAGGATAATTATTTTTTTCCAAATCCAACTCATGAGTCTTTCTATCTCTGTATCATTACCCTTTATTATGTAATTAGTGCCAACCTTGAGTTAAATAAGATTTACAATATTGATAAATTTGTTGTAGCATATTTGCTGTAAAAATGAAAAAGTAGGCTTTATATACTGGATGAAACAGAGCACCAGTAATGTTGAGATTCAAAATCTGCTTCATTCTTGTTGAAGAAAAGATAGCTGAACAACACTTTACAGTGTAGTTATATCTAATGAAGTGATAACATTGGTGGTTCGAAATTCAGTTTCTCCATAAGTCATTTCTGTAAAGTCATCTGGGATTTAGTAAGTTTCGCATCTTCAAAGCTTTTGACGAAGTGGGATTTTCTCTCACGAAAGCTCATGCGATAAATAAATCTGTTAGTCTTTAAAAGTGCTGCAGGACTCTGTTTGTTTTTCTGCAAAGACTAACACAGCTACCCTTTTGGAACTAGAAACAAGTTGTGTTGATTTTGCCTTAGGTCATGATCAGTTTAGGACAAGAAAATAAGATTCCGTAAATTAACAGATTTTATTAATCAACAATGCAAATCAGAATCAAGTCATTTTTTTTTTTTTGCTAACAATAATAATGACTTGATTTTGGTCAGTAAAGTTAGAATATGTGACTGAGACACAGAGGAATTAGACAGATGTGAGTCAAAGAAATATAGGAAGCAGATATGCTGAATGAGAGGAGCCAATTTTCCACAAAGATTTTTAAAATTGTTACCACATTTCTTTTCCTTGTAGGAAGAAAAATTAGAACAAAAAAAAAGGTTATTAAAGAGTACTTTGAGTGCTTAAAACATTTGAAAAGGTCTTATCTTTTGAATTTTTAAAAGATTAATGGATCTTAATCCAATACCTAACTGAAGGTGCTTGAAAAGAAAAAAAAAAGAATTAAATTCTATATGTGGTTGTAGAGAACCACAAGTATTTATTTTCATTTCAAGTATTCTCTTTTTCAGTCATGCTATATTGTTTTGTTTTCCTTTCTCTCTCCCCACAAACGATTTAACTTGTTTAATCCCCCAACATATCCAAAGGATCTGAGGATGTGGTCACTTGAAAGTAACATGTATAATTTGGTTAGCAAAACAAACAAGGAGTCCGCATTTGTGCACTTGTGGCACTTTTAAAGACTAACAAATTTATTTATTGCATGAGCTTTCGTGGGAGAAAATCGCACTTCGTCAGACACTTTGAAGATGGAGAACTTACAGAATGGGAGGAAATTAAATGCAGGGAAATATATGACACATCATCAGGTCAGACTGTAAGAGCAAATCAGAATAGGTGTTGGGATTCAAACACAGAAGAACAGCATATAGTTTAGTTAATAATCATTACTGTTGTTAAGAGTTTAATAATGAAAATGCCATTAATGGACTAACTGCTCATCTGTCTGTTTTTTTGTTGCTAAATTCAAAGTGTAATACAAACAAATGCTTGCTTTCAGGAATACATTCAAAGATTCCAAAACCAAAGGGGACCATATTGATCATGTAGTCTGATTTACTCTATAACACAGTTTATAGAACTTGCCCAAAATAATTCCTACAGCAGATCATTTAGTAATATATCCAGTCTTTAGTTCAAAATTATCAGAGATGGAGAATCTTTAATCATCCTTGGTAAATTGTTCAAATTGTTAATTACTCATATTTGAAAATTTATACCTTATTTCCAATCTGAATTTCTCTCGTTCAACTTCAAGGCATTGGATTATGCTGTACTGTTCACTGTGAGATTGAAGAGTCCATTATTAAATGTTTTTCCCTATGCAGGTATAGAGACTGTAATCAAATCACTCTGAACTTTCTCTTTCTTAAACTAAGTGGATTGAGCTGCTGGAGTCTATCATTAAAAGACATGTTTTGAAATCCTTTCATCATTCTTGTGGCTCTTGTCTGACCACTTTACAATTTAACAGCATCCTTCTTGATTTGTGGATATCAGAACAGGACACAGTATTCCAACACCAAATACAGAGATAAAATAACCTGTCTGCTCCTACATGACATTCCCCTAATTATTCATTAAAGGATTGCATTATCCCTTTTGGCCACAGTGTAATACTGGGAGCTCATGTTCAGCTGATTATCCACCATGGCCCCCAAATCTTTTCCAGAGTCAGTGCTTTCCAGCAGAGAGTTCCTCATCTTGTAAATATTGTATGGCATTCCCCTCTACAATCTAGACTGGTGTATAGCTGCGTCACCTCAGCCCCTCACTCTTGGAGTCTATCTTGCACTTGATCAATTGTGTGAACCCCCACTACTAGAATGAACCCAACACAACCTGAGTCCCAGGTGGAACCCTAAGAACTGTAATTTTACAGAGTTCTGTGCTGCCCACTGGACTCTGTAAACTCATTGTTTTTTTCAGTTTATCAAAGAAATTGATATGAACCAGCTCTGTCTCATACAATAAAGTCTCTAACAGAAATTAACCCAGCGGTTCCCAACATTTTTGGCTTGAGAGCCACAAATATATTTTTTACAACCCTGAAGGGCCACCAGTCTTCCTAAGGTGACCAAAGCCCAAAGGTAAGTGAAACTGAGGGAGACCTGGGGGAAGGGATGGGACTTGGGGGGTACTGGGGCTGTAACAACAGGAATAAAAGAGAAGGTAGTTGGAACTGGGGGGGGGAAACAAATAATTATTTGTTTCCTAATAAAGTACCTCAGGCAAGTGGGGAAGGAGGACACCGGGAGAAATCGCAAGGAGGAAGATGCGACAGGAGGGAGAATCGACAGGGCAAAGTAGGGAATGGGCCCAGTATCTTAGGTGCCTGTAAACAAATGCGAGGAGCCTGGGAAACAAGCAGGAAGAATTGGTAGTACTGGTATGATATAATGATATATGATGGAATGATAATATGATATAATTGGAATAACAGAAATGTGGTGGGATAACTTGCATGACTGGAGCACTGCCATAGATGGATATAAATTGTTCAGGAAGGACAGGCAGGGAAGAAGGGCGGGGAGGAGTAGCGCTATATGTAAAAGAGCTGTATGACTGTTCGGAGCTCCACTATGAAAGTGGAAACAAGCTGGTTGAAAGTCCGTGGGTTAAGTTTAGGAGAGAATGCAACAAGGGGGATGTCGTGGTGGGTGTCTGCTACAGACCGCCAGACCAGAAGGAGGAGGTGGATGAGGCATTCTATGGACAACTAAGAGAAGTTTCCAGATCATCGCAGGCCCTGGTTCTTATGGGGGACTTCAATTATCCTGACATCTGCTGGGAAGGTAATACAGCAGTGCACAGGCAATCCAGGAAGTTTTTGGAGAATATTGAGGGCAACTTCCTAGTACAAATGCTGGAGGAACCAACTATGGGCCTTGCACCTCTAGACCTATTGCTCACAAACAGAGAAGAATTGATCGGGGAAGTAGAAGTAAATGGCAACCTGGGCAGCAGCAACCATGAGATGGTAGAGTTCAGGATCCTGATCAATGGAAGGAAGGAAAGAAACAGAACACACACTCTGGACTTCAGAAAAGCAGATTTTGGCTCCCTTAGGGAGCTGATAGGCAGGATCCCTTGTCAGGCTGATCTAAAGGGGAAAGGTGTCCAAGACAGCTGGCTGTATTTTAAAGAAACCCTGTTAAAGGCACAGGAAGATAACATTCCGATGTGCAGAAAGAACAGGAAATGTGGACGGCGACCAGCGTGGCTTAGCAGGGAACTCTGCAGGGAGCTGAAACATAAAAGGGAAGGTTACAAGAAGTGGAAGATTGGACAGATGACAAGGGAGGCGTATAAAGATTTTACTCGGGACTACAGGGATAAAATCAGAAAGGCCAAAGGACAATTGGAGTTGCAGCTAGCAAGAGATGTGAAGGATAACAGAAAGGGGTTCTATAAATATATCAGCAACAAGAAAAGGATCAGGGGTGGTGTAGGTCCCTTACTGAATGGGGCAGGCATCCTCGTGGTGGATGATGTGGAAAAGGCTGAAATACTCAATGCTTTTTTTACTTCAGTCTTCACAGGGAGGGCCAGCTCCCAGGCTACTACACGGGGTAACGCGGAATGGAGAAAAGAGCGGCCCTCGGTAATGGAAAGTCAGGTTAGGGAACACTTAAAGAAATTGGATGTGCACAAGTCCATGGGGCCGGATGAACTGCATCTGAGGGTGCTGAGGGAGTTGGGGGAAGTGATTGCAGAGCTGCTGGCCATTATTTTTGAGAACTTGTGGCGAACGGAGGAGGTCCCAGAGGATTGGAAAAAGGCAAATATAGTACCTATCTTTAAGAAAGGGAAAAAGGAGAATCCGGGGAACTACAGACTGGTCAGCCTCACCTCAATCCCTGGGAAAATCATGGAGCAGGTCCTCAAAGAATCCATCCTGAAAACATTGGAGGAAAATAGAGTGAACATGGAACAGTCAACATGGATTCACCAAAGACAAATCGTGCCTGACCAACCTGATTTCCTTCTATGATGAGATGACTGGATTTGTGGATGCGGGAAGAGCCCTTGACGTGGTATACCTTGACTTTAGCAAGGCTTCTGATACGGTTTGCCTCAGCATTCTCGTCGGCAAGTTAAGGAACTATGGGTTGGACAAGTGGACTGTAAGGTGGATCGAAAACTGGCTAGATCAACGGGCTCAGCGGGTAGGAATCAATGGCTCGATGTCTGGTTGGCAACTGGTAACGAGTGGAGTGCCCCAGGGGTTGGTCCTGGGGCCAGTTCTATTCAACATCTTCATTAATGATCTTGATGATGGAATAGACTGTGTACTTAGTAAGTTCGCAGATGACACCAAGTTGGGGGGAATGGTAGATAGTCTGGAGGGCAGGGACAGGATCCAGGGAGACTTGGACAAATTGGAACACCGGGCTGGAAGAAACCTCATGAGGTTCAACAAAGACAAGTGCAAAGTCCTGCACTTAGGACGGAAAAATTCCATGCACTGCTACAGGCTGGGGACCGATCGGCTAAGTAGCAGCTCTGTAGAAAAGGACCTGGGGGTTATGGTGCATGGGAAGATGAATATGAGCCAACAGTGTGCTCTTGTTGCCAAAAAGGCCAATGGCATATTAGGCTGCATCAGTAGGAGTATTGCCAGCAGATTGAGGCAATTCCCCTCTATTCGACACTGGTCAGGCCGCATCTGGAATACTGTGTCCAGTTTTGGGCTCCCCACTACAGAAAGGAAGTGGACAAATTAGAAAGAGTCCAGCAGAGGGCAACAAAAATTATTAGGGGGCTGGGACACATGACTTATGAGGAGAGACTGAAGGAACTAGGCTTATTTAGTCTACAGAAGAGAAGACTGAGGGGAGATTTGATAGCAACCTTCAACTACTTGAAGGGGTGCTCCAAAGAGGAGGGAGCTAAGCTGTTTTCGAGGGTAACAGAGGACAGAACAAGGAGAAATGGTTTCAAATTACAGCGAGGGTGGACAGGGTTGGATATTAGGAAAAACTTTCTCAGTAGGAGGGTGGTTAAGCATTGGAATGGGCTATCTACAGAGGTGGTAGAATCTCCATCTCTGGAGGTTTTAAAGTCCCAGTTAGACAAATCCCTGGCTGGGGTGATTTAGTGGGAGTGGTCCTTCTTTTTAGCAGGGGGTTGGACTAGATGACCTCGTGAGGTCCTTTCCAACCCTATTGTTCTATGTGTCTATGATTCAATGAATTAATTAAAATCAAATTAAATTTTAATTATAATTAATTAATTTAAAAAAATTAAATAGACTGGTGGACCTACAGGATTGAAAAAAATGTTGGTTTTTTGGCGCTTGAGCGAAAAAGGTTTTTTAAAATAATTTTAAAAGTTTTATTTTATTTTATTTTGTTTTGTTTTATTTTATTAAAGGGCTGGATGCCCATAAATATCCAGAACCTCCCGCACCTCAGGCCGGCCCAGATGGCCCCTGAAGAATTGGGCTGGGCTCTCTCTCCCAGCATTGATGCTGCGGGTTGGATACAAGCCTGGCCCCAGGCAGATGTGAGCCCCTCAGCTCCGCTTCTCTGGGTATATGGAGGGAAGCACCAGGCCCCGCTCAGCCCAAACTGGCTTCAGCACTCCCCACAGACGAGCACTGGTCTGGGTCCCTTCCCCCAGGGTGTCCTACTCTGCTCAGGACCTGGATGGGGCGCCCCCGCCAGCCCTTACCTGGGCAGCGCCCCCTCGGCCATGGCCCCAGCCCAGCTGACACTCTCATGGCTCTGCTCTTGGCTCCTCCTGGCCTGTTGGCGCCTCCCTCCCTTGTTGTTTGGGGCCCCACCTCTGCTGACTGGCCGGAGAGAGCCCAGTGCCAGGGACGGAACGCAGGCGGCCACAGTCCAGCTCCAAGCCACAAGCTTGGAGCATGCAGCTGCAGCACAGCTCCCAACCAGCAAGGCACAGAGTACTTCAGAAATCCCCGTGGGCCACTTTTAGCCTGTAAGCTAGGGTTGAGAACCCCTGCATTAAACCAGATGCACTGTTTTAGACAAAATAAACAAATAAGTTCATTAAGTACAGAAAGATTTTAAGGGATAAAACAGAGGAATATAAATCAGATTTGATCAGGAAGAAATAAATGCCTGTCCTAGGTAATGCTCCCAACATTTGGCTCTTTCCTTCAGCCAGGCCCTCCCCTGGTGCACAGTCTTTTAATTGTTTGATGTTGCTTTCCAGACGGACATGGGAGGGAGAAAGCTAGCAGTCAAAATGTCTTCCCTTTTCAACATGTCCCTGTGCCCTTTTATGGGATCTCACCCCTACACCTCAGGACCAGGTGACGAACAGCATTCCTATACGGTATTCTCCACATCCTGATTCAATGAGCATTCCCTTTTCAGATGTGTAGGTTAGTCCATTGTTTCAGGAAGAGTTGGGTTGTTTTATTCTTGCCTTAATGAGGTATGAACTACCTCTCTGTCTTTAGTTTTTGCCTAGATCTACCTCAAGCCATGTGAGACATATTTGGGAAGATTCCACAGCAGTTTCATAGCTATATATTTGACATTGCAAGAGATGTACTATTATAACAATAATGTTCAATATGTCTTGAGCATTCAAAAAACACCGTACCTGACATTCGTTGCATTAAACAACACACAGTTACACTATCATGGTAAACATGAATGATACAGAAACACAATAAAAGGGTGTACATGGGGATGCATTGTGTCACATATGCCCTACATTCTTTGTTCCTAATTGTATACATTTAAATTTAACTGTATGATAACCCATATTATTCATTTGTGCCACTTAACCAAATGGCCCAAATTTCTCTGTAGTGTTATTTTTCTTAATTATTTACCACTTCATCAATTTTCGTGTCATTTGCAATTTTTGTCAGTGATGATTCTAGGTTCTCTTCCACATCTTCTGCCATAAAAATGTTAAATAGTTTAGGACCAAAACATGTTCCTCTGAAGTATTCCACTAGAAACACATCTGTTTGACCATGATTCCCATTTACACTTACATTTTGAGACCTATCAGCTAGCCAGATTTAATTAATTTAATATGTGCCATGTATATTTTATAAATGTTTTTTAAAATCCATTTATTCTAAATTCAGTCAAAGGTATGTTCTAACAAATTAAATGTCTTACAGAATTCTATGTAGACACATCAAAACTTAACTTTTATCAACCAAACATGTAATCTCATTAAAAGGTTCACATTAATTTTTACCATATCTATTTTACATAACCTTGTGATAATGAGATTAACTATATTACCTTCTGATTCTTTACTAATTAAAACCGGTGTAAAACTCTCTATTATCTTGCCTAGGATCAATGTCAGACTGACAGGAGTATAGTCACCAGGTCATCTCACTTAATCTTTTTAAATATTGGCACAATATTAACTCTCTTCCAGACTTCTTGAACTTCCCCATAGGGAAAGGCAGGCAGAGATTAATAAAGTGCTATGTATGCAAATAGCCCTACTCCACCAGACCTACAAGGCATGTCAGGCCCAGAAGAAAAGTCTAAAAAGGGGGAAACTCAACTTAGTGAATATCAGCCCTGGGGCAAGAACAGACTTTCAATCCTTCAAGTCCTGGAGAAGAGGAGGAAGGATTTAGGTTTATTAGGAACTGAGCAACTCAGGGGATACTCTGTATCATAGTAAGGGAGAGGATAGAAGTTGATTAAAGCAGTTGATTAAAAATATGTAGGAACTGAAAGAAACAGTCAAACAAAAAATGTCTCATTCAGTTACAACACATGAAGGCAGACAACTGAATACAATATATAAATGTTTGTACATAAATTTAGAAGACTAAATACTAAGATTGTGTATCTGATATTAAACAAGAATGTTGATGTAATAGGCCCCACAGAAACTTTGGAACAATGTTAGTCAACGGGATGCAGTAATATCAGTGCACAAAAGATAAGAATGACAGAGTAGGTTGTGCTAGTCGGAAATGGCACTAGAAATAAAAGAAAGAAGAGTCAAATAGAGTAAAAAAAAATGGTACCATAGAATTTCTATGGATATTCCATGTTTTATTAAAAAGAGAATAGCAGCAGGATCAGCAGCAACCTGATCAGGATGGTGATGGTAAAATGCTCAGGGAGATAAAAAAAGCTACAAAAAGAGAAAACCCAATAATAATGGGAGATTTTAACTATGTCCATATTTGCGGGCTACATGTCATCTCATGACAGAATGCAGAGATAAAAATTCTAGACACTATTAATGACTGCTTCTTGGTACAGCTAGTCCTGGAATGCATCACAGGAAAGGCAATTCTTGATTTAATCCCAAGTGGCACACAACATCTGGTCTACAAGATGAACATAATAGAACTGCTCAGTAACAGTGACCATAAGCTAATTAAATTTAACATCGAGGTGAGGGGTTGGGGAATGCCAAAAAAAAAACTACCATAGTAACATTTTACTTTGAAAACAGGAACTACGCAAAACTGGGGAACCTAGTTAAATGAAAATTAAAAGGAAAAGTCACAAGTGAAATGCCTGCAAGTTGCACAGACTTTTTTTTTTTTAAACTAACTCAAACTAAAGGTATATCATAAATCAGAATAATGAAATTAAAGAAAACAGGAGGACCAAATATTCCAACATGGCTTAAACAGTGTAAAAAAAGTTAGACAGAAAACAAGATCTTTTAAAAAGTGGAAGTCAAATCCCGGTGAGGCAAACAGACAAGAACATAAACTCTGGAAAATTTATATAACTATAATTAGGCAGACCCTAAAAGAATTGAAGAGGAACTAACAAAAGACATAAAACCAAGTGGTATTTATTAAAGTACATCAGAAGCAGGAATTCTGCCAAACAATCAGTGGGATGATTGGATAATCACAGTGCTAAAGAAGCACTCAGGGAAGACAATGCTGCTGCAGAGAAACAAAATTAATTCTTTACATCCATCTCCACTCAAGTGGTTATAAGTGAGATTACCAAACCTGAGACATTCTCTCTGGTGACAAATTGGAGGACCCGTCGCAGACTGAGTCCTGTTGGGCCCTGCCAGCTGGCATTCAGGGAATGAGGCCCCCCCAAAATCATGCTCTCCTGGTGTATCTCTAGCCAGAAGAACCAGAGAGTCACCTGTTCAGGGATGACCCTACTAGACAGCAACAGACCTAATAACTAGCTGCTCAGACAGTGGGTGGAACAGGAAGCTTTATACTTGATGGTGTCCAATCTGTAGTCTGTTGCTTGTCACTTGACCCCAATGAATTAGCAGGAATAGCCTTTGGTGGTAGGACTGTGATACCTGATTCAGGTTACCCAGAAATTTGAGTCACTGTGTTTCCGCTCTGCCTCAGTTAGAGTGAGCTTTGCTGCTCTTAAGCTCTGAGCCAGCTACTTGACATACCAAATTGTTTGTCGTGCTTGCAAACTCCTTAGGACTCTTGCTTTGCAGGTAACAATCAGTGAACCCCAGTTCTCAAATTCCTCAGAGATGCTTTCCTGCCTTTCTCTAGAGCCTCACAGAAGTTCTTAAGTATGCTATCTTTAAAGAAACAGACAACACACCACTCTGTTAGTTTGGCTGATTTTTTTTATCCTGACTAAAATTTACAGTCCCTCTTTAAGAAGGCTTCACACCTATAGTTAGTTTTCAGAGACTTCAGCCTCACTGAACCAATGAACCAATTTCCACGGGTACCAAGGGATCTGGCCCCTAATCTCCATCCAGTGATAGATAACAAAATAGCTTTTTGTCTCTCCTTGCATCTTCAAAAAGTTCATTGAACTTGGTCTAAGAAGCAGGAAGGCTTTATAGGGGAGCACGCTCCATCCCCTGTCAAATTTAAGTAGTCATCTTCCCCCACTTACTCACTTCATGGCATTGTTTATCTTGCTTACAAATGTGCTTTTCATTGTCTTTGGTCTCATTTTCCTTAATTTGCATTGGAGGCACAGTCAAGCCTACAAAACAACATTCCTTTGCCTTGAACAGGCTGGACTCAGTCTCTGCCTGCCAAACGCATTTTAGGAACATATTTCTATAATTATTTATACATCATTTTTTCATACAAAATAATTAGAACCTATGCCTGATTCCAGCCTACACATCAGGTGTTAAAGACAATCACCTGACAACAGTGATTAGGAACAGAATGTCTGACAGTGCTATAAAGAGCAAACAAAAAAACCCTCTAGTCTAATCTAGTTTCCAAACCTCTAGTCCTAAAACAGCCCAAATTCCCATTTAAATCAATGCAATAATATTGAAAAATAAGGGGGGGGGGGGTGGCTATACCTGAGAATATTTATTTTAAAAATATACAATTACTCAGTCATATTACTCTATTTTTGGACAACTGGAAAAAAATCACTTGCCTACACGAAGGAGTAAGAGGATGAGACTTGAGTCAAGGTATACAATAGTGAAAGAGGCAGTATGTACTAGGAGCTGTAGATTTCTCCAGATTATCCATTGCCTGATTTACAATTCTAAAGGGAAATATGTTCTTTTTTTCACAGAAATAAAGTGACAATGTTGTATGATATACATACTAATATTCTATTTAACTTAGCTCTCACATGGCCCTTTACACATCTGTATAGGCTGTCTTAGCATGTGGCCAGTACAGGCATCTGCTCATGGTCCTGTGGGGGAAGGGGCTCCACATACCGCCGCTTTAAGTATTGCTGTTTTAAGTATCCTGGGAGCGTGCACGTGCACCAGCCATAGTAGGAGCATCGACAGCAGAGAGCCACTATCCCGTGCAATAGGTAGCTAAGGGCAGGGGGTGGCAGGAAGAATTCAGAGGAAGGGGGTGATGGTTTTGGGGAGGCCACGGGGGCAAAGGGGTGGCTGGGAGGAAGGCTGCAGGGGTGAAGTGGTAACCAAGGGGGGTGATGGGAGGCTGAAATCTTGGTGTGGGAGCGGGGGGTCGGGCCTCAGTGAGAGGTCCAGCAGGAGAGTGGGGGGGGGGAGGCCCTTATGGGGGCCCTGGTGAGGCCTGGTCGGGGAGAGAGGCTGAGGGAACAGCAGGAGGGCTGATGTGGACTCTGGTGAGGCGGGGGAGAAGTCAAGGATGGGGCCTCGCACATGGTGTGGGGGATGCCACCCTTGACTTTTGTCCCAGGCCCCAGAATGCCAGAGACCGACCTGCACATCACAGAAGATTTATCTTGAACAATGTACTTTATCAAAGACTACTCTATAATTAAACCTTAAATTGACTTTAGGGTATATGCTATTATTTGTTTTGTCATACATTCTTATCTGCAATAGAGTGGGTGGATGAAGTCTTGTGGTCTGTGTTGTGCAGTAGATCAGACTTGATGATTGTAAGACTTGACTTGATGAGTGTATGAAGCATGGGTATGTCTACACTAGAAAAGCTAAGTCGACTTTGTTAAGCATCTACACTAAAATCTTAAGTCAACTGCCTGCATCCACACACGCGGGTGCCAGGTCGATGGAGACCCATGGCTTCGGAAAGGGAGCCACAGCTCACAGGGAGAAGGGAGCCCTGGCTCCCTTCTTCTTGCCAGCAGAAGGGAGCTGAGGCTCCCACCGGGGACAAGGGAGCCATGGCTACCCCTAGGGACAAGGAAGCTGCAGCTCCCCAGCAGAAGAGAGCCACAGCTCCCCCCGGGACAAGGGATCCGCGGTTCCCTGGGTGCTGGCTCTCAGGGAGAAGGGAGCTGCGGCTGCCCGGGGCCCGCAGCTCCCTGAGAAAAGCTTCCCCTGGGACAAGGGAACCATGGCTCCCTGGGGGGCTGGCACGCGGGGAGAAGGGAGTCATGACTCCCCGGGAGCTGGGCTCCTTTGTTCTGGAAGCCACGGCTCCCCTCTCAGCAGGGAGCCTCGGCTCTCTTCTCCCCAGCCCATGCCCCTTAGGTCTACTTGAGGAATTAGATCGACTTAGGGAGTCCACACTGGCTTTAGGTTGCCTTAAAAGGTCAAATTAAGAGTTAAGTAGACCTAAAGAGTGGTAGTTATTAAGTCGACTGAATGAAAACCAGGTGTGGACACAGTGTTCTGTAGGTCGACTAAAGCATCCTTAAGTTGAACTAAGTTGCTAGTGTAGACATACCCTATGGCTTAATTCGAACTAACTAAAGCCATGGCTACAATAGGCTTTAATTAGTTCGAATTAAACGAATTAAAGGCTTCATTAATTCGAACTAATAAATTCAAATAGGCTATTAGAAGTAAGGGTTAATTCGAACTAGTTAGTTCGAATTAACCAATGTGGCCATGTTAGTTCGAACTAATTGCTTAGTTCGAACTAACCGGCTCATTGAATTCAAATAACACTTGCTTAGTTTGAACTAAATTTTTCTAGTTCAAATTAAGTTCATTCGAACTAACTAAAATTAGTTTGAATTAGTTAGTTCGAATTAACTAATTCAAACTAATTTTAGTAAGTGTGGACATAGCCTATGAGTCTATGAATTAGATGACCACATTTAATATGTACTTTCTCAGATTGGGCTATTGGACAATCAGGTTCAGTTAATATTACCACACACTTTCACTGCTTTCAGTGGATATTACTTTGAAAAAGAGAAATCATCCAACTTGAAAGGCATTAATGTTTTATGTCACAATGGTAAATGAATTATAATATCTCTTGAAATTCATATTTGATGTTCATGCTTTACTTTTGGGTTTTCAGATAAAAATGCTTGACCACACTGTGGGGCCAGCCGTAAGTAGTTATGCTCTAGCAATGCTTATAAAACCTTAGTGAATGTGTGTGGGGGGGGGGGAATGAGTCTGTCTTGGACAAAATTAATTTATCCTGGGCAGCTCAAAAAGTGAGTAGCAGCCATATTTGATTTATTACAGAAACCTGGAAGTGGGGAATGGAGGATACAATTAATTGTGAAAATTTAATCTTAGTCCAGAACTTCTATAACGCCGCACTAAGACTCTTCTGTAAATTGCTGAACTGGGCATTCATGAGTACACAAAGTCTTCATTATTTCACAAGGAAAAGTGGTGGGGGACACACTGAGGCTGTGTAAATTAAGTTGACTTAACATTGCTTAAGTCAACTTAATTTACCCTGCGTCTACACTACAGTTTCCTTAAGTTGAATTAAGCAGCTTGCTTAAGTCGATTTAAGGAAAATAAAGTCAACTTAATTAAAATTAAGTCAACTTTATTAAACCTCCTTTCAACTAGACCTAAGGCTTAATTCAACTTTTTAAAGTCGAATTAAGGCAGTGTAGACATGGGGTAGCCCTAAGTTGACTTAGGTCTACCCCAGGACTACACCAATGCCCTCCCTGCTGGGGGGGGCACAGGAGGAGCTTGGCATGCCCCCCAAAGGGCACAGGGCAGAGCACTGTGTGATTTATGGAAGCATTTATGATATTTTCTATTCCTATCTCATAAATGCTATAATCCATAGGAACTATGTCATGTTTGATATCAATAGAAAGGTAGTAATGTGCTGGGAATTATTATATAGTTTATGTCTAGGAATTGTATTTGTATTAGAAGTTAGGAATTTGGTGTTATATCTATAATTAAACTTGTGTGATTCTGGTGAAAAGCCCTAGACAGGAGGCTGTCAACAACCATTGCCTCCTTAATGGCTCATCAGATTTCTCCATGGGCCCATTTTAACTGGGAGTCTCTACAACCATTGTGTCCTTAATGTTAAGGAAGCTCCCACCTACAATGGGCCCAGGGAGAAACCTAATGAGCCATCAAGGGGACAATGGTTGTTGACAGCCTCCTGTCTAGGGTGTTTCACCAGAATCACACAAGTTAAAATATAGATATAACACCAAATTCCTAACTTCTAATACAAATACAATTCCTAGACATAAACTATATAATCATTCCCAGCAAATTACTACCTTTCTATTGATACCAAACATGACATAGTTCCTATGGATTATAGCATTTATGAGATTGGAATAGAAAATAATATCATAAATTCTTCCCTAAATCCGGACAGAATCACAGCCTGCCCACATGCCCTGCCAGGGTCCCTGTCCCCCTTTGCCCCATTGTACAGAAGCGGTGCCCCCCCTGCCATTGTGGACGTGCCCAAGGTCTCCCTAGCCCCACAAAGTCAACCTAGAGCATCCAGTGTGAATGCTCTAGGTTGACTTTGTAAGTTCCCCTTTAAGTCGACTTTAATTTTAAGTGTAGATGCACTAAGTCGACTTAGTTAAAGTCGACTTAAAATTACAAGTGTAGACATAGCCTGAGACTTGACACCCTGGTGGGGGCCATTGCGGGGTGCAGGGGAGTCAGCAGGGGTGCATTGGGGCTTGGCAACTTGGTGGGGGCTTGGCGGGGGCTGTGGTAGGGCCAGGGTTTGGCAGGGGCTGTGGCTTCCTGGTGGGTGAATCAAGGGAGTTCTGGGCGTGGCAGGAGTCACAGTGGGGCCAGGCACCCTGGCAGGGTATGCAGTGGGGCTAGGGAGGCCCCGACGAGGCTGGCAGTGGGGCTGGGACCTGGCAGTGAGGCCGGGGGTCAAGGCAGGGCCAAGGGGGGCAAAAGTCAAAGATGGGGCCCCCATGTGGTATTGGGGGGCCCATCCTTGTCTTTTGCCCCAGGTCCTCTAAACCCTAAGACTGTCCCTGCTTCCCAAGACAATATAGATAATTTCAAGGTTGCTTTAAAATATGCTGTTAAATATGTAAGAGTTGGAAGTTGCCAAATGAGCAGTATGAATTATAATTAAATATTTTAGCAAAGTAATGTGTTCATATCTTTTTGATATGTCTGCAAAGAAAAAGTTTTCTTTTTACAGATGGGGCCCCCAGAGGCAAAAGGATAAATGCAATAACAGCTATAACAGCCCTCCTGCTCAGTGCCCAGAAAGGAACATCAGAAAGGTCACAAGAAGATCATATAGTTGGCTTGCTCAGTTTTGTTGCTTTCACAGTTTTAGAGCACCCTTTCAACTCATTTTTTTCTGGGTAAAACAGAAAGTATTGCATAAAAAGTAAGTTCATAAACAACAGTAGTTTTAAAATAACCTCACATACAATTTAAGTTCCAAAGGGGTAGCCGTGTTAGTCTATTGTAGAAAGACAACAGAGTCTTGTGGCACTTTTAAAGACTAACAGATTTATT
>ML685903.1:2838329-2878651 GCA_007922175.1 Pelusios castaneus
TGTGTGTGTGTGTGTGTGTGTGTGTGTGTGTGTGTGTGTGTGTGTGTGTGTAAAGCAGACACTGTTTATGAAAGATTTTACTGAAAACCTTATTTTTAATTTAAAAATTACAAATGATTGTGGCACTTAGTGAATTAATGTTAGCTGTATATAATGACCTCTGCTTTAAAAAGGAGAAATATTTCTCTAAAATATATTGAGGTAGGCTGGTCAATAGAGGGGCTAAGGAGATTGACTAGAGTTGGGATAAGCAATTTCTTCCAACTTGTCTATAAGGGAACTCAGATTTGGAGAGTATAGAAAGACAGACGTGACAAATCAAGAGGTGTGAACCTGTGACCTCTTTGGACCAACTGTCAGAGGGCACAGGGGATGCATAGAGTTCTACAGGGATCCCCGAGCTCAGACGTGCATAATAGTTCAGTACAGAATGGGATGGTAAGTGTCCACCGAGAACCTAGAAACCACTGGTGATCATAATCACTGCAAAGATATGTACGGATAATATTTAAGGTGTTGTACATCTGCGCTAAAACCATGATTTTAAGGTCTTAAAGTTAAGGCAGGTCACCATAGCTACTGTAACTACGCTTCCTTTTACATTCATGCTAATTTTATGAAATCTAGCACCAGTGGCTATGTCTACACTTGTAAATTTAAGTCGACTTAGCATGTCCACACTTAAATTTTAAGTCGACTTAGGGGGGACCCTACAAAGTCAACCCAGACCATCCACATTGGACACCTAAGTCAACTTGCAGGGGCTAGGGGGACCTTGACAGGTCCATGGTAGCAGGGGGAGCACTCCTTCCCAAGTGCCAGGGGGCTAAGCCTGGGTACAATGGGGCAAAGGGGGACAGGGACCCTGGCATAGGGGCACAGTGGGCAGGGCTCTGCCCTGCCCTATGGGGGTGCATTCCAGGATCTCCCTGTGCCACCCCCTCTGGCAGGGAGGGGAGTGAGGGAGTCCTGGAGAGCCCTAAGTCGACTTAGAGTTGACTTAGGGCTACTCCACGTCTACACTGGCTTAAGTTGACTTTAGAAAGTTGACTTAAGCCTAACGTTGACTTTAAATGAGGTTTAACAAAGTCGACTTAATTTTCCTTCAGTTGACTTAAGCAGCTTGCTTAAGTCGACTTAAGGAAAGTGTAGTGTAGACGCAGAATAAATTAAGTCGACTTAAACCATCTTAAGTCAACTTAATTTACAAGTGTAGATGCACCCAGTATGTGTACACATGCAAGAAACTACACCCCTTGCTCATCATGTAGATGTAGCCTTAGTTAGAAATATTTCTCTGCACAGATAGCAGGGAGGGAAAACTCAGCTAGATGGGCTCATAAATGTCCAGAAATAGGGTTCGGCAGTTAACCTGACATGCTCAGTAGCTTTTCTGAATCTGTAAAGGTAAATCTTGTCTCACTAATCTAACAGAATTCTGACTTGGACTTTTAGAAAGCCTTTGACAAGGTCCCTCACCAAAAGCTCTTAATCAAAGTAAGCAATCTTGGGGTTAGAGGGAAGGTACTCTCCTGTATTATCCTGAGTTCCAGCTTGCATCCAAACATCCAGACTGTAAATTTTAGCCCCATAGCCTCAGCCAGGTTAATCCAAATCAGCTGGCCTGAGTTCCAAGACTGTCCTATGGATCTTTTCTTCAGTGTAGGTGTATCCCCCATGCTGAGTTATTCCTCTAGAGGAAGGAGTCACGGGAGACCCCACCTACCACCTTTGGATGTGCCATGCCTGCTTTTCCAATGAAGAGCCTTTTCTGACCTAATTTTTCTTAGTCAAATTAAAGGATCTGTGAAAGTGTAGGCTTACCCCACACTGTGGGAGTTCAGCTTACTCTGCGGGCAGCAGAAGTCCCATCCTCCAGACTCTGCTGGGCATGCTCCAACTGCTGCCCTAGTATAAAAGGAAGTGGTCTAGATCATTCAGGTCTGAGCATCAAGAAGGAAGGACATGCACTGGAGGCTCTGAGCTGGGAGCCACATCAGACTCAGACAGTGGGAGTCAAAAACATAGGAAACCTAACGGGAAAGGGCCACTGTTTGTCAGCAGCCCAGAGCCGGATTTCCAAGTAATCACCTCTGACCACGGACCCCACATCCCCAAGGTATGTAGACAGTGACTGTGCTGACCAGGGAACTTAGATGGCCCTGAGACCTGCTGGATCACCCCAGCAATGACTTGGTAGGAAGTAGCCCAGGGGGCTCAAATGGTGTGATATGTATAGGCACTGGACAAGAGTCAGTATGTTTTGAATGGATCACTGCTGACAGGTGTTGACTACCCTTTTACCCCCTACACTGCTAGGGCCCTGGGCTAGGGCTCAGTGGAGTGGGAGGACCTGAGCCTCCCTACCCAGGGCCCTGCACCTCATAGAGGACACCCCTTTATACTGACTCAGGCTACTGGGCCGTGCTGCCCTGAATCTAGGGCCTGTCACTGACTTTAACCACTAGTTCAGACGTCCTTGGTCTGAGACACAGCCAACTGGGTCACGCTTATGCTACACCAGCCCATAAAAACCCAGTAGGATTAATTGAAGCCATGGAGGCACCCATCTTCCCTCTCTCCCTTAAATCTCCCCACCAGGAGGCAATAGGTGGGCTTACCCTGCAATAAGGCCCTTATGTATAATCATTTTGTTTACTTATTCTGCCCATTTCTCTCTTGTCAGCCTTATATTTCTTTCCAAGTAGGAGTTATGGTTATTACTGCCTATACCACTACCTATCTCATTGCAATACAGTGGTCTGGCTCCCTTTAATTTCTGATCCTGATGTGTCTGTCTCTCCTCTATGAAGCCCAACACATTGCATGCAGCTGCTGGTCTGCTTCTGCCATGCCAATCCTAGCTGCCTGGCTCGTGTTCCTGGTCTCCTGATTTGCTTCTGTTGCTGTAGGCTTCTGGTTTTCAGCTATGGTTTATGGGAAAGCTACTGTTCCACTCGCTGAGCTCCAGAATCAGTTTCAGGACAAGCTTTTTCAACGATATTCTGTGACCCTGGAGTCACTGTCAAAGTGGTCACTGCTAGTGGATGGTGGTCAGAAGAAAACTGATTCATTAAGCAATTGTAGTTCTGCAATTCCCCTTTTCTCTGTTATGTTTTAGTTATACCTATGCAGATATGATACATTTTTTTTTTTAATGGGATTTATTCAGATAAGTTATAAATGGCTTTGGCATAACAAAGGCAGTTTTTTGGGATTATAACATGACCCCAAAGTTTTGTTCCATTCCTTTAGTCTCAAAAGAAGCACAACAATTTTTAAATAGTTACCCAACTCAATGACATAGCTTCCAGTCTGGAACATAAATGACTTCTCATTATTATGCAGCTGCAGGCATATTTTTTTGTAGCACTGTGTGATGATGTTTGATAAGATAGCAAGAAAAAATCTATTTTCTGATTTAAAGATGTTTTATCTCCTTTGGCAGCTTTCATACCACTTTTCAAAGTTTTACACAATGTTTGGCATCCCCATCAGACGTTGAATAGTAGGGGACAGAGAAAATACGTTGAACACTTAATAACCTGCAAAAAGTTATTGTTTTGAGATGGAAACACAAGATACCAGTTCTTTGGGTAACCCACAACTCTCCAAAATATTACTTTGCACATGCTGCACACAGTGCCTTCTGTCATAGAACTGAAAATCACTCCATAAACATTCATAAACTGAATACCACAATATATGTCTGAAGTGGTTACGTATATTATCATCTCTATTTTACAGATCAGAAAACTTAAGGCCGGGAACTTGGGTAAGTGGTTTACCCAAAAACCTGCAGAAAGTCCATGGAAGGAAAAAAAAAAGGGTTTAGAAATCAGTTCTGCTATCCAGTCCACTTCTTTGGTCAAAAGATCAATTCCCCAGCAGTAGTCTGTGTTAGGGAACAAATCTTGTAACCCTCATTCATGTGATGAACAACATTAACTACTGTGGATTTAGCAGCTATATGGAACTATGCTAAGGTCATTTACTGATGTACCTGTAGCATAAAGAGTCCATTAGGTACATGGAAATGGTTATCTGTGCAGTTAGCTTTCTTGGCAGGTTCAGAGCATACATTACGGTTCTGTACCAGCTTTACCCCCAGCCACCGATGTAGAGAACAAGTAAGTTGAATATTGAGTCAGTGGACAAAGGAGGAGTAGAATGTAAACTAGCGAAGGCTTGTGTTTAAAGGTACATAGTCATTGCCAAGCTCCACATTGCAACACCTAATTGATTTAGGAGCCAAACTTCCATTTTTAAAAGAAATGTAAGTACTTAGGAGCCTGAATCCCTTTGGGTCAGTATTAATTGTCTAAATTCTTTTTTTTTTATATGAGATTTATATTCCTAAATCAATTTGGTGTTGCAATACTAAGTGCTGCAATTTCTAAAAACTTTAAAAATCTGGGCTATAAACCCTTAACAACAGGGTCAAGTAGGCTCCTATTGAACAAGGCCCATAATATATCAAGTTAGGAATGTTTTCTAAGATTGGTTTAATATTTTGTCAACCATTTCCCAGGCTGGTGATCATGATATTTAACAGAGTTTCATTTTTTTTAAAATAACCCATGAAAAGAAAACACTTTGATTTTCTTAAAATGTTATTCCTTACCCAGACAAACATTTGAAGACAGCTTCCAGGGTTGTTGTGGTTTTTTTGGTTTTCTATTTTTATTTTTTGCTTTTGTTTTTTGGTGTGTTTTTGAAATGCTAGTCATATTTTTTTTTCTAAGCATTTAATCATCCAAGTAGAATTATACAGGAAAAACTTGTCTTATATTATCCATTGTTGATTGAAAAACAGTCTGTGATGAAAATACATCATATACTAATTTCTTATATCTATATAAACTTAAATGTCTGTTTATAGTGACCATTTCCTGATTTTTCATCCATTAGTAACTGCTGGAAGGGCTGGTTGAATATAAAAACATGATTTATGAATATTTACACAACTAAAGACACTGATTTCAGATTGCAATAGGGGATTATTAGATGCTACGTGTGAGTGTGTGTGTGTATATTTTCTGTGATATTTTTTCTCTATATATTCATGTCACATATTCATCCTCCTGGTGTTTGTGACAGTTTTTAATTTTAGAACTGTGTATATAAGAGAACTGGTTTTGTTTACCAGAGTAAATAACTCTAATTGTTTCATTCTTATTGTATGTACTGAGGTTTTCACCTACTTAGCTTATTTGTCGTTTTCTTTGACGTGTTCTTGCTGACAGATATGTCAGATCACATCCTTTTTTTAACGGAAGACCTTATTTTAGTAAGCTCTTCTTTGTTTGGCTTGAATTTACAAATTTACAAATTTGCCCTTTAAAATCCATTTGGAAACTGAATATAGTGAAGAATGTGATGTCCCATAAGAACCTTCATTAATGTTGCCTTACCTGCACTGATTGACTGGCTCCACATGGAGCTTACATTGTTGGTTGTAAAAACAAAATATTTTTGTTTGCTTGTTTGTTTTTGTTTTGCAACAATCATAAAGAAAGATTTTTTTTGAAAATTTTCATTATTTGAAATTTTAAAGAGAGATCCTAAAAAAAACCCAAAAACAATTCATTCTATTTGTTCATTTTTCACTTTTTCTCCACATCTTGACATTTAGTTCTCAGTCTTCATTGTACGTATGTTCACTTTTTTTGGATGTTCCATAGTCGGACCTTTATTCTTTCTTTTCTTTTCTTTTTTCTCCTTTTATCTGTGCTCCTCAATTCTTCTTTTCTGTCTTCATATTTAATTGTATTTTGGGGTGTTTCATCATCAAATGTGTTATCTGTTGTCATTTCCATGTTGTGTTACTTTCTTATTTATTTCTTCTCATTATTTCAGGCTTTTGTGTCCCAGATGAGTGTAAGACAGCACAGTCTTGGAGTGCAGCCCTGATTATGGAATCTTCAAAGTTTCCAAACCCATCAACCTGGCTGTTCCCAGAGTGTCACTTTGAGGTATAGTGTCACGGTATTATCAGTTTACAGACTTAGAGCTGTAAGAATGTATTCAAAATTATTCAACAATGATTTTTTTTTTTAGCAGAAGAATTTACTTGAACAAACATTTATGAATGATTTTTGCAGTGTTTGCCCACCTGTAAATTGGTGACATAAACTTCCAAAAGTTTGATTTTAAAATTACTAAGAATACCTAACAAATGTTGCCTTGACTTCCTTTGGCACTGAACTTAAAATGTGAAAATATGAGAGGTAAGAAATGTGTACTTTTGTTTCTGTTTGAAGCTTTTTACATGTTTATTACAATAATTCAAAAAGTATATCATTTTACCAGAGGGAATTCGTGCTCTATTTATTTAGACCAGTCATTGATTTTAATTATTAGAGAGGGACTTGAGAAATAAGATACCTTTTATCTGCTTCTAGTAACAGTTACTAAATGTCACTCCTACTTAGAATAATAGAAATTAGAGACGGAAGGGATCTTGAGAAGTTATCAAGTCTGTTGCCCTATGCTCAGGTAGGACGAAACATACCAAGACCATTCTTAATAGGTGTTTGTATAACCTGTTCTTAAAACCATCTGGTAATGGGGATTCCATGGGCTCCTTAAGTAATATGTTCCGGTGATAACTTATCTTTGTAATTGCAAAGTTTTCTCTAATGTTTACATTAAATCTCTCACTCTGAAAGCTAAGCCAATGAACTTTCTTTCTACCTTTGGAGGATAAGGTCAACAGTAGTTCACTGTCTTCTTTAAAACATTTTACATCTTAAAAGACTATTATCATATCCCTCAGCCTTTCTTTTCTAAGTTATGCATGCACAGTTGTTACATTCTTTCCTTATACATAATTTTTTCCAAACCTTTAATCATTTTCTGTACTGTTTCCAATTTCTCCAATTTCGTGAAGTGTGGCATTCAAAACTCTACATAATACTCAGCAAAGGATTCCCCAGTGCTGAGTAGAAAGGAACGATTATATTCCATATCCCATGCCTCTTAATTTATCCCAGAATGGCACTTGCCTTTTTTGCAACACTCTTGATTCATTCAATTTTGTGATCCACAATAACCCCAGATTCTTTCCTGCAGTACAAGTTCTTAGCCAGTTATTCCCATTTTGTTGTTGTGTATTTGTTTTATTTCTACT
This sequence comes from Pelusios castaneus, assembly GCA_007922175.1. Taxonomy (NCBI): domain Eukaryota; kingdom Metazoa; phylum Chordata; order Testudines; family Pelomedusidae; genus Pelusios; species Pelusios castaneus. Next base: position 2,845,462 of record ML685903.1, read on the forward strand.
TTGTACTTGCCTGTACTGAATTCCTCTTTTTGGTTGCAGTTCAATTAATAAATTTATTGAGATCATTTTTAATTTGAACTCTATTTCCCAAAGAGCTTGCAACCCATCCACACTTAGGCCTTGTCTACATTAGAAAGTTTTGTTGATGCATGTTACAGCAGTGATCAAAAAGCAATGTAATTAAAATGCTTGTGCTTGACCACACATCACTCATTGTGTCACAGAAGTGTGTCCACAGTTGGTGCTTTACCATTGACAATGAGAGCAGAGCGCTATGGGCAGCTATTCCACTGTGCAACTCACCAGTTGTGCCACTAGAACTTGTGGGAATGTGGAGAGGATCACAATGTGTCATGGGTGTGGGCTCAACATCCCATGATGCAGTGATTTCTGTTCCATCATTCTATGGGTTTCTGATTGTGTTTTTTCAACATTTTTCAACAGTCTCAGTTTCTTGAGCACCTGCAGTCTCTATCTGAATCCTATACTGCTCTCCACTCTTGTTGGTGTTCTGAACAGACCGTGGTTGGTCATGCACAATATCATGAGCTCCCAATTAGAAATGGAATCTGAGGTGACTAACCCGATGTATGTCAGGCAAACAAACAACACCAGATTACTCTTTCCATTTATGGAGCATCTGCACACATTGCTCTGCCATGTTTGGACACATGAAACAATCACTGAGTGGTGGAATCACATCATTATGCTTGTCTGGCATGACGAGCAGTGGCTGCAGAACTTTTGATTGTGCAAAGCCACCTTCATGGAACTCTGGGCTGAGCTCGTCCCTGCTCTGTGGTGCAAGAATACCAGAATGAGAGCTGCCTTTTCAGTGGAGAAACATAGTGATCGCCATATGGAAGCTGGTAACTTCAGACTGCTACAAGATAATTACTAATCAGTTTGACGTCAGGGAGTCCACCATTGGAGCTGTGTTGCTAGCAATGTGCAGTGTCATTAATAACATTCTGCATTGAAGGACTGTGAGTCTTGGAAATGTGTGTGAAATGGTGGGTGGCTCCCTAACTACAGTAGGGTGAGAAATGGAATGTATATCTCAATTTTGGCCCCAGGCATGTTGTGACAGAGTACATCAATAGAAAGGGATACTTCTCTAAGGTACTGCAGGCATTGGTGGCACACCAAGGACATTTCACTGACATGAATGTGGGTTGGTCAGGGAACATGCATTACACACTCATTTTCAGGAGTACTGGCTTGCCCAGGAAGCTGAAAGCATGGACTTTACATATCAAAAGATTCTAATAAGGGTTGTTGAAATGCCAATAGTGATCCCGAGACACCTGATCTACCCATTACTGCCATGGCTTATGAAGCCTTATAAGGGCCACCTGGATAACAGCAAGGAATGTTTCAATAACAGGCTGAGCAGGTGCCAAATAACTATTGATTGTGCATTTGGCAGATTAAAATCTCATTGGAAATTACTTTATGTCATGTTAGACCTAAGTGAAGAAAATATTCATGGTTCTAGCCACCCATTGCGTATTCTATAATATTTGTGAAACAAAGTGTGAAAAGCTTTCACTGGGTGGAGCTTAGAGGCTGATCGCTTTTGGCTGAATATGAACAACCAGATGTCAGTAATACTTCACGGAGACAACAGGGGCTCATTTGCATCAGGGAGGCCTTCAGGAACTATTCTGAGAATGTGCATCAATAAGGTGTCTTTGTAAACAGCACTGAGCCATGTTATGAGTACTATCTGGCCTACAATGTGTATCAATATAAGGTGCAACCAACATGTGAAAGAGACAAATAAAGATAGCTTATTGTGCACAGAGTATATCTTTACTAAATAACAATTTTTCACAACACACGCACAAAACTGAGCTGTAAGAGAGAAAGCAATCAGGGGTAGTTTGTGCTATGCCAGCTGGGTGTAAGTCCAGTCATTGTCCTGGAAGCTTTCTAAAGAGCTGGAGTGAACACAGTACTGAGATAGGTTGTGAAGTTAGTAGGAATGTGTGGGTGGAGTGTGGTGAGGGCATGGAAAGAAGTTCCGTATTGGCTGCAGGGAGGACGAGCACTCATGAATGCAGTTTGCAGTGTTCCTAGTGACTTAGCAGCTGTGTTTGCTCCTCCATGGTTTTTATCATGCATTTGTGACCTGCTATCACACACTCCTGGTTTTTCCTACACTCCTTCTGATCAATTTTTGGAGTTTTGGACACAATGTGTCTGTGTCCTTTTTCTTTTCCTTTTTTTTAATTTTCTACCTCAGAGGACAGGAAGAATTCTTGGAGCATCTTGTCTTTGTTTCTCCATCTTTGTTTCTCATTTTCTTATAAATCACAGGTGTTCGGAAGATGTGGAAGGATCTCCCCTCAAGAACATATACGTAGAAGCACAATTGACAATGAAAAGAGGAATTATTGTGAAAGTGATAACAGCATTGAGGAATTACTGTAAAAATAAACCTGTTTCTCACTCTCCCCTTGTAAGTACACAGTTTGATAATTAACCAGGGTATGGTGAGTTGTGCAAGGGACATAGGGGGCACTCAAGCTTGGAGAAAGGTTCTGGGTGTGTGGTTGGGGTCCTGATATACATAAACAGGGACAAAATTTCAATTTGTGTCACCATTTTCCAGAAGTGAGGACACAGAATCTGATATCTCACTTCTGAGAGTAAACAGGGCTGATAAGATGCAGCTTCAAACCAGGTACTTTTACTGCTCACCTGTATGCTGTTTTGGACTCTGCACAAGTGATTTCCAATTAACACAATAGGAGATGAAACAAAGCAGCTCCACTGAGGAATCTTGACCTAAGGATTGGCAAGCACCTCCCGGAAAGTTTCCTAGAGAAACCTCATAGATCCATTAGGTGGAATGGAGTAGGGACTGCACAGCCTCCTCTCCCCAAATGCCAATCAGATCCAGAGGCGCTGGTATTCTTCAAGTGGGAAAGCATTTCGCACATGGAACCATCATGGTCATCTTGGAAGATGAGATGTGAACTTTCCATGCTGACTAAGCAGAAAGTAGAATTTCAAAAATTTCTTGGACTTTAAAGAGGAAAGGATGGATGGCTTCAGGGCAACAGAGTTCAAACTACTGGCCAGAGTGGTCAGGATGGGCATCGTGGGATGCTTCCTGAAGGTGATTTACTGTGACATAACAAGGCATCCACACTGATGGTTTGTCACTAAAAGACTGGTGCAAAAAGCTTTATACCTCTCATTGAGGTGATGTTATTATTTTTCAAAATCAGGAGAGTTGGGTCTGTGGTGGGAAGGGGTGTAATTGCAGTGTGTACAATACCACTGCTTTGGTGCAAAATGGTGACTTTGGTCACCGAAAGTCTCTAGTGTAGATCAGGCCTTAGTGTCACTTGCAAATTTTATAAGCATATTCTTCATTCCATTATAGAAGTTATTAATGAAAATTGAATAGTACCAGACTCAAGACAGACCCCATGGGACCCCTCTTGATATGTTCTCCCAGTTTGACAGTAAACAATAATAACTACTTTTTAGGTACATTTTTCAAATTGGTTGTTAACCAACAACATAGTAATTTCATATAGACTGCATTTACATTATTTGTTTATGAGAATATCATGTGGGAAAGTAAAAAAAGATTTACTAAAATCAAGGTATATTGGATCTACTCCTTTGCCGTATCTGCTAGGTCAGTAACTGTGTCAAAGAAGGAAATTAGATTACTTCTCAGAATTAGCCCAACTTTCTAAATACTAAGATATCGATTCTGTAATTGATAAATTGTGGATGGCTGCACTGTGGATGTCCCTGGCTTATTCCATTGATTCTAATTTAAATTCCCCCAAGTTCTTTAGCTAGTGGCCTGAAATGGTTTTGTTTTTAATTGAAGAGAGCTAACTTATTTTTGAGAGACAGGAGAAAAGAAGAAACAAATTCCAGATTCTACCATCTGCTGACCAAAGTTGCAATGTTGAGAACTCCAGTGGTAGGCTGGATTTATAATAGTAATGTATGTTCTATTTCAGTTACACTTTCGCTTCTTCTTTGTGCCTCTCATGTAATATTGTACTAGGAAACGACTCATATATTGTCTTCCTGGCGTGTATTACTCTTTCTAAAAAAAATCACTGTAACATAGCTCCTCATTTATTATACATTATAATTTGTTTTATTGTGTTTCTTTCACTAGTTTAAAAAAGGAAACCACTGATCATACCATAATAAGAACTGGCAAAGAGAACAAATATTTCAGTTTCCTATTCATTAACAGTAATTAAAAGATGCTGTATAAAATTATTTTGAAAAGGGAAGATACATTATTGGGGAAAAGAGCAATTAAGCTAGAAATCAGGAAATATTGGAAAGGCCTGCCAAAACATGCAATAATGATTGTATGACTTTAAAAATACTGGTATTGGTAGAAAAGAGGAGTAAATGATGTTAAAATGTTTGAATAGCAAAATAACTTAAAATTTAATCACCTGTGAAAGCAAAACAAAAAAATAAGTTTTTTTTTTCACATAAAAATAAACTGTTTACTGTTATAAGAACCCAGTCTGTAATCCAGTCTTTGCTTCCAAACTACAGAAAATTAATGGAGACCAGTTAAGCAGATTAATGAATTTATTACTAAATCCTTTGTTGAAGGTTGGACAGAAATGGACAAATGTATTTAAATATTAATATGAATTTTGACCAATTATTTATTGTGATTTTGTGGCAATTGCACTTTCTTATGAAATTTTGGGAGAATACGTAATGTTTTTCTTGAAGCATGTGAAAATCTCAAAAGGTTGTGTTTATTTCTTTATTTTAATAAATTGTCACACTTGAAATTTTTTTGACCAGGAAGATTACAGAGGAAGTGAAAAACTTTCTGGAACAGAATCATATTTGTCATGCTGATTATGAGAACTGAAACGCTGTTAATTGTAGACTAATCACTTCTTGTTATCTTAATTGTAAATTGATTCAATCAGAAAAGATTAACTGGATAAGAATTGCTAAGTAGCTAAGTTAGCTAAAACATGTGTGCCATCATAGTTGGAGGTAAAACTGGGTGAAGAATGATTCCGGGATCTTGAAAATCCCTTTTATTTCTGTTCTGATATCAAAGTATTTTGGAATTACTTTTTGGAGTCAAAATTCTACTTTTTTTAAAAAAAAACATTCTGTTGATGTAATGAGGACTGCATTTACAAAAACTGTCAGCGAAGGACAATGGCTCATGGACCAGCATTTGAGCAGTAAATGGTCATCTGCAGAGAATTAATTAATCATGTCTACACTGGCAAGTTAGTTCAAATTAAGGAAGCTTAATTTGAACTAACTAAAGCCATGGCTACACTAGGCTTTAATTAGTTCGAATTAAGAGATTCCTTAATTCGAACTAATAACTTCGAATAGGGTATTAGAAGTAAGGGTTAATTCGAACTAGTTAGTTCAAATTAACCAATGTGGCCATGTTAGTTCAAACTAATTTCTTAGTTAGAACTAACTGGCCCATTAAAATCAATGGAGATCGCTAATTCGAACTAAGCAAATGCCATGAATGGCATGAATGGCACTTGCTTAGTTCAAACTATTTTTTTCTAGTTCAAATTAAGTTCATTCAAACTAACTAACATTAGTTCGAATTAGTTAGTTCAAACTAACTAATTTGAACTAATTTTAGTAAGTGTAGACATAGCCACAGTTTTTTCCTTTGTTTCCACCCGCTAAATTATACTCTTTGGAGGAGCAGTGGTCCATAATTTCCTTTGACGGTGTTTCTTTACTTTTGGACTAATTAAAACAAACTTTGTTCAATCTCCATTTGTCATTTTAATTTCTAGCACTGCAGTTCGACTGATAATGTGCAATGTGTTCTTCAGCAGAAAATTTTGTAATGCTGAATCAAATTCCTTCTTGTCTCCAGAGCAGAATGGGAACTCTCACCTGGTTAAACAATGATTACAAAGATATAAGTCAATGCTACATGGGGACCTAATGATATCATCCTTACGTAGACCCGTCTTCATCAACCCTGCTCCTTCTGATACTGCATTACAATGAAGCAAAAGAAAAAGAGAAAGTCACTAAGGCTATGTCTATACTGGCAAGTTAGTTCGAATTAAGAAGCTTAATTATAACTAACTTAAGCCTTGGCTACAATAGGCTTTCATTAGTTCGAATTAAGGGCTTTCTTAATTCAAATTTATAAATTTGCTTATACTTTTCGAAGTAAGGTTAATTCAAACTAGTTAGTTCAAATTAACCCAATGTGGCCATGTAAGTTCAAACTAAGCGCTTAGTTCGAACTAACCGGCACATTGAGCTCAATGTAATTGACTAATTCGAACTAAGCAAGTGCCACGGCACTTGCTTAGTTCGAACTAAAATTTTCTAGTTCGAATGAACTTAATTCAAACTAATTAAAATTTGTTCGAATTAGTTAGTTCGAATTAACTAATTCAACTTAACTTTGGTAAGTGTAGACATAGTCTAAATTGCTTACTATTCCAAAACTCACTTACAGAGAGAGGCAGGTAGAATTTAAAACAATGTCTCTGTCTTAGCAAAACACAATGGTGACTGGAATGTTGAAACTTACATTTGTTTCAATATACCATAGTGTCTTACTAAATGAATTTTACCTTTAGACAACAAAAGCTTCAAAGATCGTTAGAATAATCTGCATTTTAAAAAACTGTTTCTTTCACAATACTGATCTCTGTTTTTATTAGGGACTGCCAGCGCAAAGTCAATCAAAAATGAAGTTTCAGAATTAATTTTGATGCTTTTGTAGTTTTGATTTATGGTGATTTTGTGACTTAATTGGTATTATTTTATCATTTCTATTCCATTTGATATTCTAAATACTGTGACATAATTCTGTGTATCTGCCTTAGTGTCACAAGAGCAGATTTAACAAAATGTTGATGTCTTTTAATCTCCTATTTTGAATAATGTGTTATAAATTCCATACTCCAAAGATTACAAATGGAGTGTAAAAGCAGTATACAAATATTTTCTTATAAAGAAAAGATTATAAAGCAGAGAGAAAGCTATCCATTCTTGGTTGAGCTTCTAAATATTAGAGAATGTTATGAATTTAATTATTTTTCTAAAATTAAGGTTGCACATACACACACACACACACACACACACACACACACACACACACACACGAACCTTCCAAAGCAGTTGTCTATTTCATTTTCAAATGTCTCCAGAACTCAGGAAAACAGAATTCCGATGTTTCTACGCTCAGTGGAGTTTGTTTGTTTTTATTTGTAAATTATACAAATAACACCCTGATTTTTCTTGAAAATACACACATTTTTTTTTGTTTCACTCACATACATTTTATACTTCCATTGTTTAACATCACTTGACATCAGAAAGAATTTCACCCAAGAATCCCAGTCAGCATTTTTCAATTGAGTGCAAGCATTATGAAAGCGGGCGAGGTTCTCTAAAAGGTTAGGTAGCGGCCAAAGCATTGGTTCATATATTTTGAGAGTTGTATATAATATTTTGCATTAATATTCTTGTCAGCTGATGTATAAAATGGTTTGTCATGATGACACATGATGAAAGGAATATTTTGATGATTCATATTTTTGTAATAATTCTCAGGAGTAAATATTTTGCATCATATGCCAGTGGTGCAGATCACTGTCCATAATTTAAACTAGTCTTTTGCATGTTCTTTAAATTTTCACTGTGGCTATGTCTGCACTAGAAAAGTTTAGTCGACTTTGTTAAGTCGACTTAAGAAGGTTGACACGACTTAAGGTCGACCTTATTAAGTTGACTTAACGAAGTCGACTTAACTTTTTCTAGTGTAGACATACCCCTTGTCGACGTTATTGTTTTAAGTTGACTTAATAAGGTCAATTTAGGTGCTAATCCCCATCCACACTGGCTTAAGTCTACTTAAGGAGGCGACTTAAGCCTTAAGTCGACCTAAACCTAGGTGTTATTAAGTCAACTTAAGTTTTCCTTAAGTCAACTGAAGGAACAGCTTAAATTGATGTAATAAAATCCCAGTGTGGACAGGGAGTAAGTTAGGTCAACTTAAGCCTCCTTAAAATGAGCTAACTTGTAAGTGTAGACACACGCTGTGTGCATGGGAAAAAATGGAGTACTTACCAGATGCTGTAAGGCCAGATGTAATCTCATTAGGGACACTTCAACAACTGCAGCTCTTCATACAAAGCAAAACAAGGTTAAATATTATCAGTTGCAATGTTAAATTATGCATAATTGTTGACAGCTCATAGTGTGTACAAATGGTATAATGTTCCATTACTGATTTTCAATTTCTTCCTGAACCTTCTGTTTATCTATGCTGCTTAGGGTGATGCAGAAATCTAGAGTATGACATTCCAAGGATTTTGTGTTCTGCAAAAGCTAAACATTCATTTTGTCAAAATAAAGGTTTCCAGCCTTTCTCTTTGTGAAAGCTTCATGTTAAAAATACATACTGTTCTGTTCTATTTGCCCTAGTGTCTGTTGCTAGATACAATGCTATAATACAGTACCAACAGCAAAGCTGACCATAAGAGTTGATCATACCATCTAATGTAAATAATACACTCCACAAACATATCCTTTATAAAATATGCAGTTTACCCATAAATGGTGATTTTCACATTTTTTTTTCAATTTAGCTGTATAAACATATGTAAGATACAGACTGCAAAGAGTACATATATGAAATGTAGATATTAGATCTGTAAGATATTACATGTAGATATTAGATCTGTAATATATTAAACTGTATGAGTTTTTGAAGTGATAATTCCTTTTATTATTTGAACTTTAGAATTTGTTATTTAAGTTCTGAGACTGTCATATGGTATAGTTTTTGTTCTCTAAGTGAAGGAAGTAAACACCCAGCTCTTTCTAAACTCAAACTATTTCTGCTTCCACCCAAAATGAATTTTGCTTTATCTGTAAGGCCCCAGTCTAGCAATTGGCATTACCTAGGGGCAGAGAATTTCTTGTACAGAGGTAGTTACAGACTCAGGGCTCAAATTAATATATGTCTTAATTAAATAAAACCTTTGATAGTAACCTGAAATTCATTTCCCACAACATTTATAAAATATGAAAGTTTGGTGTCAGGCTGTCTCCGGTGGAGATTTCTGCTAGTGGTCTATGCAATGCTCTTGTGTGGTCTCTATCTCTTGTAGTTCTATCTCACAATGGATATACGTTATACGTTAGTATTGTTCCAGGACTCCTGAAAGATAACGAGAAGTAAGATAGTTGTAATACATTTGTATCACTAAAAGAAAAAGATACCTTTGTTGTATGACTGCTTGTTTGAACTGGATTCTTTTAATGAACATTCTTGAAGAAAAAGTTTTTATCTTGAGAAGTATCTTTGCAAGAATTTATGAAGATATATTTTTACTTTTTGAAATCTGCTCTTAACATGAGCTTATTGTTTTCAAGTGAGGAAGGGGAACTTACATTTGAACCTGGTTTTGAATTATCTTTTTACATTTTACACCCCTGAAAATATGCATCCTCTCAAACCACTAGAAATATCTTCAGAATACACAGTTTCATGAGACTAACTGTTTCCCTTAATTTAAATGACAGCGATGTAATGCAGTTTTCTCACTTCAGTTATAAAATCATCTAAGATCTGCACATTAAGAAAGAACTTGGTCATTCAAGTATGTCTCCTTCATTACAGTCTGTGTTTCTTTTTAAATCATGACTAGGGGCTTATTTATCATGCAGTCAGTACAATATACCTTAGGCAGTTAAACTCTTAACACTTGCAGTTTAACAAACAAGGGCTATGTCTACACTGGCAAGTTAGTTGAAATTAAGGAAGCTTAATTTGAACTAACTAAAGCCATGGCTACACTAGGCTTTAATTAGTTCGAATTAAGGGATTCCTTAATTCGAACTAATAACTTTGAATAGGGTATTAGAAGTAAGGGTTAATTCGAACTAACTAGTTTGAATTAACAAATGTGGCCATGTTAATTTGAACTAATTTCTTAGTTCGAACTAACCAGCCCATAGAAATCAATGGAGATCGCTAATTCAAACTAAGCAAGTGCCATGAATTAGTTCAAACCAATTTTTTCTAGTTTGAATTAAGCTAATTCGAACTAACTAAAATTAGTTTGAATTAGTTAGTTCGAACTAACTAATTCAAACTAATGTCAGTAAGTGTAGACATAGCCAAGGAGTCTTGTGTCACTGTTACCTGCCACTTACGTCAAAGGATTTTGTGGGTCCTTAGCACCTTACAGAAGCAGTCAACACCTCATAACAGTGTTATGCAATTTGCAAGATCAAGCTCCAAGCCATAATAAAGCAAAGCACCAAGTCCTGTGCTTAACTTTAATTGACACCAATGGAATTTAAGCATACACTTAAAACTAAGTACATTCATAAGTGGTTTGCTTATCTGGGATGTATATGAAGTGCCAATATGAGCTGTATGTTTCTGAGTGTATTGTTTTGCAAAATCTCAGACCAGAATAGAAGGCCAAAATGTGCCATTAGCTGAGTGTTTTAACATAGCAATAAACCAGATAGATTTATTAGGTGCTTTCTTTACCAAGTTTAAGAATACTTCCTAAGGAACTGATTTGCCCTATATTAACATTTTCTATTCTTTGAGTGACATTGAGAGGTATTTCAAAGATATTTAGGTACTTATGGATTCAGATAAGCATCTAGTGGGATTTTCAAAAGTCCCTTCTCCCCAGCCTGATCTCCCCAGCCATGGCTGTTCCCTTCTCCCCAGGCCGATCTCCCTGGCTGTGGCTTTCCCCTCCTCCCCAGCTCAATCTCCCCAGCTGCAGCTCTCCCCAGCTCGATAACCCTGGCTGCGGCTCTCCCCAGCCCGAGGGTCATAGCTCTTTTTCTTCTCTCCAGCCCCATCCATAGCAAATTAATAAAACTACAATATTTCATTTTAACATTTTTGTTAAAGTTCAGATGAAAAGACAACATTTATGCATTTCTTTTGACTTAAGGTACTTAGGCTTGCTGATGCTTCCAGCGCCAAAAAACTGTTGCCCATGAGGCACCATGCCTCACAAATTGCCGCTCAATAAGTACAATACCTTGCTCAGCTGCATCATCAGCTTAGAGGGAACCCTGGCCCCCTCCCAGAGTTCCTGCCCTCTCCTCCATCGACCTAGCACATGCCAGTGTGGATGCAGGCAGTCAAGTGGAGTTTTCAATGTGGACACTCTAAGTCGACTTAACAAGGTCAACTTTAAGTCAACTTAAAGTTGATCTTGTTAAATCGACTTAACAGAGCCTCCAGTGTAGACATACCTACTGAGTCTAACATTGCACACTGGTATGCCTGTGAAGAGTCATTACCAAAGTTAATTATGTCTAGTGCAAATGCTGTGAGGTCTGACTGAACAAAGCAGGTAGGTAAAAGATGTTTGCATGGAGAAAAGATGGATGGGAAATGTATGGAAAAAAGCAGTTTTATTTAAAAGAGAAAGAAAAAAACAAGCTGAATGGAATTGGTGAGAATTTCCTTACAAAGAAAGACCAAACCAAGAGGAACTCAGTATGTTTTGTTTCTCTTGTTTTAAGTCGAGTTTAGGGAGAAAAATTTACCCTGATAATTAATTTCTAATACTAAAATAAGTAAAGTATAGGTGAATTTGGGAAATTTACTCCAGAAAGGAAATTTAATTAAATTAAAAAAAAAATCAGAAAATGTTAAACAGCTAAATTATTATTAGGTGTCTATTGCAGGAGTGGGCGGTGAGCATTGTGCAGGAGGTCAAACTAGATGAATATTTTGGTCCCCTTTGAACTTAAAATCTATTGATTTATTTAGGCACTGATTGACAGGCTGGAAAGAGGCACCTGTCTACACAAGGCTTCTCAGCCTTGAACCTTCACCTGGAATTAGCTGCCTAAGCCAAATTAGCCCGTGCCTGAGCAGGTGAAATCCAGATATTTCCAATGGAAAAGAAACAGAGAGAAAACCACTCCATTATTGTTACCAGCCTGATGGTCAGAGTGCTCATATTGGATGTACATTCAGTCTTTGCATTGAATCAGGCAGAAAGAGATTTGAACATGGCTAGCTCCACGTGCATACTGAAAAAATTCCTAACCTACTTGCCTCCAACTGTCTTTTGTGGGGGGCCCAACTCCACAGGTGTGATGTGAGAATGCCAATGGCATCAGTCTCAAGCTAATAAGGTAGGTGCAGGATTCCCTTTTTGAGAATTCTGCTTCAGAGTCATTATGGTTTCAGCCTCAGTAAGGCATCTGAGTGGCTCCCAACCCTTTTGGCTTGAGGGCCACGGATATCATTTTTACAATTCTCAAGGGTGACCAGTTTCTGCCAGAAGGCCCCTTCCCTCACTGCAGCCAGACAGAAGGAGTTGAGCAAGGAGGCTGTCTCCTCATTGATCTCCCATATCACTGGCTTCAGTAAGGGAAAAACATGCATCCTGTAGCCCTGTTTAATGCATCTGGTTATCTTTTGCAGTCAATGGAATAGAAGATCAGGGCTTCCTTCCCTCTGGTTCCAGCAGGAACCCCAGTGCTTCTGGACCCAGGCAGAGTGCTTTGCCATGCTCCCTGCTACAACCTGGGGTGGGGAAAGTTGATCTTCAGTCCCCTTGGATACAGCAAGGAGCTTGCACTGGTCTTGCAGCTTCATGGCAGCATGCTCTGCCTGAGCCTTAGACAGCAACTCCCTTCTCCAATCAGGAGAAGGGGAGCTGTGGGCCACTTTTGGCCCTCGAGACATAGGTTGGGAACTACTGAAGCAGCTCATTATCTTTTGGTCAGTGGCAGCGATCAGGCTTTGCTAAAGCCTACAGATGGAAACATATGTATCTAGGGTATTTAGGCCTCTATGGGATTAGGCAGCAATTAAAGGTGGGTTTGAAAACATCAGTGGTGCCTAAATAATGGATATATCTGCCTCATAAGGCATCCAGGCACCTAAATATTTTTGTACATCTAGCCTAGGTAATTTTGGAAAATGTGACTTAAACTTCTATGTTACAAATCAGATCATGTAAATTTTAGTTCTTTTCTCATTTTCTATTGTCTAACTTATAAATGTTGCATTTAAAAGAAAGTTACATTTACTAGCTACAGAGTACATCATTGGATGCAACATTACTACTTTTAATATGCTGTTTTTGTACAGGTTGTCCAGCAAATGATCAATAATCAATATTTATGAAGTCTTATTGTTCAAAATAAATTTTTCTTCATGCTAATACTCTTGACCATGGTCCTACAATAAACTTCACCAGCAAGAACCTCTAGATCTTCTTGGAGCTCATTCTAGACTTGCAACTTTAGCTATTCACTTTTTCTTTTCTTGTTTTTCAATGATTTTTTTTTTAACTTGAGTGGGCCAATTCTATGCTTACTTAGATCATGTTTGAATCCAATAGAATTGAGTTGCAAAAGATGTTAGTCAGGCCAGAATTCTGAGTTGTAATTTAGTCAGTGAAAATGCACTGTAATAGTGTCACTTGGGTGGTATCTTTCATGCACTGAACTGAGACTTTTAAATTCCTTTCATATAAACAGAGAGATTTGTTTGAGAGATTAAAGTTAGGACAATAGCTAAAGGATACACTACAAAAGGGTTAGTCAACCAGCAAAGCATAGTATAGCACCAGTGAAATGTGGAGTGGAGTGTGACAAGTTTCATTTATAGAATTTGTAGCTGTGAACTATAATGTCTCTTTATAAACAAAACAAGATTGATAATATTGCTGCATGCACTGCTAAAGGCTATTATCTCTTCTTTTCCCCTATGTCGCCTCACTTGCAATAACTGCTGGAAGTCATGAAAAATATCTCTTTAGAATAGGCTGAAAACTATTGGATAGTATCAACTGTTTGTGCTATGTCTGAACTTTTAGACAACTGAAAAATATAAAATAAAACTTAGAATTTAAACCAAGAATAGAATAGAAATTTGGAATTTGAACAACCAATAGAAACAAAACTGAAACATTATTCATTTCTCTTTTGAGCCCAGGAAATACAATGTCCAAAGATACATCTGAACATGCTTATAGTTAGCACAAAGCAGGCAGAAATAGCCTTATCATTTAATCTGCCAGATTTAAAGACAGCTTCAGTCCCACTATTTATGCAACCAAAAAAAAAAATGAGGATGAACCTGAGCTAGTATATATTGTCATTGTATCATTAAGTCAATTGAGCTAGGCCCATTTATTCCAGCTGAAGATATGCTTCTTTTTCTTTAGTTACAGACAATGAACCAAATCCTTGTTCTTGTGCTTAGGGCTTAGAGATGAAGAGTGTAGTCTTCTCCAATTGATTCCAGTGGGAATGGCAATTAATGGTAAATCCTAACCATGCCCCACAATATGTACTGTTTTTTAAAAAAAGCCAGTTTGCTTTGAATTTGGCTGTCGGATGTGTTAGAGAAGTATGTGGGACAGACAATGCCTGTTTTGTCATCAGCCTCTTTGGAGCAGCCTCAGGCATGCTCTAAACCAGCGGTTCTCAACCACTGTGTCAGGACACATTACTCTGTTGCCACACAGTGATAAGTGTGTTGTGGAGAGCCAGGGAGATGGCTCTGGAGGGGTGGGCTTTTGTGTCCTGTGAAGGCATAATATGCTGCAATAGATTAATTTTGGGGTTCTAGACTTAGGCTATGTACACACTACCGTACTTCTCACGCAATAAGCCTGTTGCGCATTAAATGTTCATTGGTTGTTGTAGCGCAAGATCGCGTACACACTCTGCGGACTCCAATGGAAGAAAGCCCCCCCTTTTTTTTCGCAGTCCTCCTTCACAACACACTGAACTGTGGGTACCTATCCCACAGTCCCCCTTATCGGCAATTTGCGCTTTGTATCCTGGGAAGAAGAAGGCTCGCGCTATGCTTCATGGGATAAATCTTCATTTCCCGTGGTGCATTCTGCCACTGACGCTACCCAGCAGTTGCCAATAGAAACGAGCGCTAAATTCAAACTGAAAAGACCGTCTTTACGGAACTGCCTTTTCAGAATCGACATGGATTCAGCTGTGATCTTGAATGCTGCGTTCAGCATTGTAAACACAGACCAGCTTCTGATGCAGTACGCCTTTGGCTCTGATTCAGAGCAGGACTCGGATGACTCGACTTCAGGGACTGACAGCCTTGAGAACAGAACTGATATTCTGATCAGTTTCTCTGACCAGCTGCACAGCCTGAACCACCGTGTCTGGTCCCGGCAGACAAGTACAGATTGGTGGGACCGAATCGTTCTTCAGCTGTGGGATGATGATCAGTGGCTACAGAACTTCAGAATGCGGAAAGCCACATTTATGGAACTGTGCCAGGAGCTAGCCCCTGCACTGCGGCGCAAGGACATGAGGATGAGATCCGCCATCACCGTGGAGAAGCGTGTGGCTATTGCCCTATGGAAACTGGCGACTCCGAACTGCTACCGCTCGGTCGGAAACCAGTTCGGGATCGGACGGTCAACCGTCGGAGTAGCGCTGTCACAAGTGTGCAGAGCCATCAACCGTCTTTTGCTAAGGAGGACGGTGACCCTGGGGAATGTGAGGGAGATCATCGATGGATTTAATGAGTTGGGCTTCCCGAACTGTGGTGGGGCAATAGATGGAACTCACATCCCTATTCTCGCGCCCGACCATCTCGCCTCCGAGTACATTAATCGGAAGGGATACTTTTCTATGGTTCTTCAGGCACTGGTGGACCATCGTGGTCGGTTTATGGACATAAATGCGGGTTGGTCAGGAAAGGTGCACGATGCACGCATTTTCAGAAACTCTGGACTGTTCCGAAGGCTACAGGTGGGGACCTTTTTTCCTGACGAGAAAACGACAGTGGGGGGTGTTGAGATGCCCGTAGTTATCCTTGGGGACCCCGCCTACCCGCTGATGCCATGGCTTATGAAGCCTTTTACCGGGAAGTTGGATCCTGCCAAGGAGCAGTTCAATTACCAGTTAAGCAGGTGTAGAATGGTTGTAGAGTGTGCCTTTGGCCGTTTAAAAGCGCGCTGAAGAACGATTCGGTCCCACCAATCTGTACTCGTCTGCCGGGACCAGACACGGCGGTTCAGGCTGTACGGCAGGCCTGACCTACATGAGGACAACATACCAACTGTCATTTCTGCGTGTTGTGTCCTTCATAATATATGTGAAAACCGGGGGGAGAGATTTATGAACTCGTGGAGCAGGGAGGCAGAACGTCTAGAATATGCCTACCAGCAACCGGACACCAGGGGTATCAGGGGGGCGCAGCAAAGGGCTGTGCGCATAAGGGAGGCGTTGAAGAACCATTTCATGACTGTTGACTGAAAGGCTACCTTTTACTTTTGCAAATCACTGTTATCACTCTGTATCTTTTACTGTATAAACTCTATGATTATTGGTGGATTGATTCTATCTCTTTTGTTTTTCTTTAGCACCAAACGTCAAGGGCATACTCTAAATGCAAATAAAGAAAGTCATACTAAATTTAACAATGGTTCAACTTTATTAATAGAACAAAAATGAGAAGTTAACTGGAGGGAAAGGGGGGACTAAAGGTGGGTGTAGGTGCGGGACTCGACGACATACATTGGGGGGGGTTGAGGTAGCGTTATACCATGGGTGTCCATGGGGTTCAAAAAACTGTTTTGGGGGAGAATGTTGCGTGGATGGAGGGAAAAGCAGATGAGGCTGCGGTGGGGAGGTGCGAGCCTGGAGCAGACCGACCATGGTCTTCAGGAGGTTGGTCTGTTCGTGAAGAATGTCTATTAGGGCATCCTTCTGCTTCTCCCTCCTCATGCTGCTCTCTCTCCTGTCCTGCCTGCAGTGCCTCCTCCATTGCCTTGTCTCCCTCGCAGATGACTCGTGGGAATGCATGAGCTCTTGGAATATATAGCTCTTGCTCCTGCGAGGCCTCCGCCTTATCTTTCTCAGACGGTCAGCAGCAGCTGTACACCGTCCATCGAAGGTCGTTCCTGTGTAGATATGAAACAGTTTGAATGCCACTATTGTTGTCGCCACGTCCAGGTGCAAACAAGGATGTCCTCCCTACACATTCCTTGGTTACACAGGTGAAGACATACTGGGGGTCAGTAACAAGTTTTGCAAAGCGAGGGACGGGTTGATGTGAGTAGGTTCACGGGACAGTTGACTATTGCCACTGCTTGTTCTGATTCTGTGTCAGAGATGGCTGGAATAGAAGCTGATATCACACTGCTTAGAGTGCCTCTGCAAGCGAGAATGCATCTCCTGCATGTGGCTGACTTCCAGCCGGGACCTTACGCTGCTGGATTGTGCGCGGCTATGGTTCCCGCGGCAGTGCTTGAGAGCTTGAGAGGGAGAGTCTCCCTGAATGGGGGAGGGCAAAGGCTTGCTCTACCATCCAACTTTAAAAGAAGAATTTGGAGATATTTGGAGTACATGTTTAGTGACTTGAAAGGGAACGACTACTTGGCTATCGAGGCATGCATTGATGCGGTTTTTATGTAATGCCAGCAAGACCACGCCACACCATTAATGCACAGAAAAGAAGACACATAAAAGGAGAACTCAATGCGTTATCTTCATGTAAATGCTAAGCTGTAGCTGCTAGAATAGAGAGCATTTCGAACGTGACTTACTGGAGCTGCCATCGGCCAATTCAGGGGAAGGCGTGCAGAAGGAATCCGTGGAGCTTGTCTCTGGCGGGGTTGTGAATAACTCCTGGCTCCCGATGTCGGTGGCTCCGTAGTCACCGTCCTCGTCCTCTTCCTCCTCTGCTTCCTCGTCTACAACGGCATCGTCGCCTTCCGCTGCCTTGTCATTTTCGGACGCCATCGCAGAAGTGTCCACGGTAGAGATAGGGGTGGTTGTGGGATCGCCGCCCAGGATCGCCTCCAACTCTTTGTAAAAGCGGCATGTTGCCGGCGCGGAGCCAGAGCGCCTGTTTGCCTCTCTGGCTCTGTGGTACGTTATCCGCAGCTCCTTCACTTTGGCCCAGCATTGCAGAGTGTCTCTCTCGTACCCCTTCTCAGTCATCGCCTGAGATATTTGGCCGAAAATGTCAAAATTCCTCCGGCTGCCACATAACTGTGACTGCACGGCGGACTATCCCCAGATGCCTATCAAATACATCACCTCAGCTGTTGTCCAGGCTGGAGCTCGTTTGCTGCGCCGCGACGACATCGCAAGAGGAGCACACAGAGGCAGCAGCACTGTACAGCAAGCCAGATGGGAGAGTGTGGAATTCAAAAATTCGCGGGGCAGAAGGGGAGGTCGGGAAAAATGACGTCACGGCAACAGAGTTCAGACAGAAGGGATAGGATTGGAATTGTGGGCCATTTCCGGAAGTTTCACATTGCGCGATAAGGGTACACACACAGGCTGTCGCGCAATAGCTATTCCGCGTTAGACGCTACCACGCTCATTTTGGTGGTTTACATTTTGCGCAACAAGAGGGCTCTTAACGCGCAAAAACTGTAAGTTGTGTGTGTACGCTCAGCTTCCTATTGCGCAATAAAGGGCTTTATCGCGCAATAACTTTGTAGTGTGTACAAGGCCTTAGATTTTCTATTTTAACTAAAGTCCACCTGACATCAGCCAACAAAAGGGACAGTAAAGGAGGAACTTCCACAAAGTAGAGAAAAAGAATTACACAATCAAAAGACTTTGGCTTCTAGACCCTGACACAGATCTTATAGCCATATCATTTCCTTATATCATCTGCCAAGAAGATATTATATTTTATAGAAAGACATTGAGAACTAGAAGTAGTTAACTCTGTACTTCAAAGTTTCATCCAGGCTCTGTAAATACGATCACAAAATGTATAAATGAATGGCATCCTGTCTATTGTCAATATAGATTACATTACAGACATATTTAAAATATCTTGCTTTTCTTGGAACAGGTAGAAAAACATTTTTTCTTAACACAATTTTATCATGTCAGAAACTTACAAAGTTATAGACCTTGGTCCCTATCAGTCTGACAAAGCACCAGGGAGAATTTACATATAAAAGTTGCCTTGCAGCTGTCAGAATCAAGAAGACATCTTGTCCAAACCTGTCTGACAGCTGCTCTACACCTCTCATATGTAAATTATTTCTTGTGCTTTGTTAAGGTAAAAGGAACCAAGGTCTATAACCTTGTAAGAGTTCAACATAGTGAAATCTGTTAATCAAAAAGTTTTTTCCATCTGTTCCAAGTGAATGAAGATATAGCTATTTTAAATATGGCTATGGTACATGAAATTCTGTACAGACAGTAGCTAAGTAAGGAGACTGGTCACATTTAAGGATTCAGGATGACAATCTGATGTATATTAACGACACCAGGTATGCTGTTGTGATTTATTCAGATATATATTATATATATACCATGATCCTCTTAGGAGGAGCAGGAGGAGTTCAATGCATATAACTTTCTTCAATGAAAATGCTAATTATTCATGTAAATCGCTACATATTAAGTTGAAATACAGCTTTATCTCAGACAGTTTGAGGTAATCATTCTGGCTATGTCTACATTAGAAAAGTTAAGTAGACTTTATGAAGTCGACTTAATAAGGTTGATTTTAACTCGACTTAAAGTCAACCTTATTAAGTCAATTTAACAAAAGTCGACTTAACTTTTCTAGTGTAAACATAGCCCCTTTTCGACCTTATTAAGTCACTTCAAGTTGACTTTAAAAGGTCGATTTTGGCGCTAATCCCCATCCACACTGGCTTAAATCAATTTAAGCCTTAAATTGACCTAAAACTAGGTGTTATTAAGTCAACTTAAGTTTTTCTTAAGTCGACTTAAGGAACAGCTTAAGTTGACTTAATAAAAGCTCAGTGTGGACAGGGAGTAAGTTAGGTCAACTTAAGCCTCCTTAAATCGACCTAACTTGTAAGTGTAGAGGCACCCTCTGACAGCTTAAAAGAACTAGCAAATCATCTTTCAAAAAAAAAAAAGAAACCAAACAAACGTAAAGCTAGATTTCCACTCTAAGTTGAATAACTCTGTGTGTGTGTGTGTGTGTGTTCTGTGTGTGTGTGTGAGAGAGAGAAAGAGATTTAATGGGTTAAGGAGAACTACTAGCTCACTGCTGAAATAAGTCAATGGGCGTTTGTCAAGGATACATGATGTTGTCTGAAGTTTAAAAATGGTTAGCTGCTCAGTTGCCCTGTCCAGTTCAAGTGTGGTTCAGAGATGACCACACGTGCCTTGGAAGATCAAAACCTGGTAGACAGATGATTAGATCATTGAGGCAAGAGTAATTCTTAGGCAAGGTGGATGCCAATATCATGTCCTGTGATGGTATAAATGATGATAAAAGGAGTCTAGAAGAAAGAAAAGCTGGATGTTGGTTGAAGAGGTCTGTGCAGAAAAGCAGGCCACTATTCTCATGAATCTTGGCCAGCAGCATAACAGTGAAGATGCAGTGGGAGGGCTTCAACTTGGGTTCACAATGTGAGTGTATATCCAGGGCATAGCATCTTTGCACAAACTGTATCACCAGGTCTTTGCTGGTGCCAGGTGATATGGGCCCAGGTAGTAAACTGATGAGCCATTAAGGACATAAGGAAGACAACCATGTGGCTCATCAGTTTACTCCTTGGGCCATATCACCTGGCACAATCCTTAACATTAAGGAGACAATGGTTTTACACACCCGCCTTTCTCAGACATTTCCATAAAATCACACAACTTAAAGTATAGATATAACACCAAATTCCTAACTAAACTAACTTCTAATTGAAATAGAATTCCTAGACATAAATTATATAATAATTCCCAGCAAATTGCTACCTTTCTATTGATACCAAACATGACATAGCTCCTATGGATTATAGCATTTAGGATATATGGATAGAAAATAATATCATAAATGCTTCCCTAAATCCAGACAGCATCACACCCTGCTCACATGCCCTGCCCTTTGGGGAGCATGACAGGCTCCCCCTGTGCCCCCCCTCTGGCAGGGAGGGCATTGGTGTAGCCCTGCGGTAGCCCTAAGTCAATTTAGGGCTACCCCAGGGCTACACTGGCTTAAGTCGACTTTAGAAAGTCGAATTAAGCCTTACGTCGAGTAAAAAGCAGGTTTAATAAAGTCGACTTAAGCAAAGTGTAGTGTAGACGCAGAGTAAATTAAGTCGACTTAAGCCAAGCTTAAGTCGACTTAATTTACCAGTGTAGACGCAGCCATAGACTCATAGGATGCGTCTACACTAGTAAATTAAGTTGACTTAAACAACTCTGCATCCACACTGGCGTTTCCTTAAGTTGACTTAACCTGCTGCTTAAGTCGACTTAAGGAAATTTAAAGTTGACTTTATAAAACCTAGTATAAAGTCGATTTAATGCTTAAGTCAACTTCTTAAGTTGACTTAAGCAGTTTGGGTGCCCTAAGTCAACTTAGTTGACTTAGGGCAGGGGGAAAAGGGAGGCCCTGCTCCCTTCTCCCCAGAAAGCCACTAGCAGCTTGTCCTGGGTCTCTCTCCCTGGACCTAACTAGTCGACTTAGAGAGTCTATAGTAGACTCTCTAAGTTGAGTTAATAAGGCCCACTTTAAGTCGACTTAGGAGTCCTGTGTGGACTCTCTAAGTCGATTTAATAAGGTCGACTTAAAGTCAACCTAAATCCCTAAGTGTAGACATAGCCCTAGTGTCTATGATATTTTCAAACTATACAATATTTCATTAAATTCTCATAGTAAAAATTGGTTTGAAATAAAAGCCCTGTAAGGGTTTCTATGTATTTGTGAGAGGTAAATTAACAATAATATCTCAGAGCAAGAAAAACTAAACATTGTTGTTAGTTATGAATATTTTGGACAAGTCCGGTCATGTCTACATTAGCACTTATGTCAGCAAAACTTTTGTTACTGGGGGTGTGAAAAAAAACTCCTGAGTGATGTAAATTTTGCATCATGAGGGTTCATATGCAAAGCACTATACTGAACAAACAAGAAGTCTGGTGGTACTTTTAAAGACTAACAAATGTATTTATCTCAGGAGCTTTCATGAGATAAAATCCCACTTTGTCAGATGTTTGAAAATGGGGAACTTACAGAATGAGAGAAAACTAAATGCAGGGAAGAGTAAGTCATAAAATCTGGTCAGATTGTAAGAGCAAATAAAACAGTGGAGTCCAGCAATTAGCAGGGAGGTGGGTGGGGAACAAGGAAAGCAAAATTACCTGTTGTAATGGGAAAAGAACCCATAGCCCTTATTCAGTTCTGAGTTCAGGAAGTCAAATTTGCATATGAATTACAATTCTTCGGTTTCTCTTTGAAGGCAAGGGGCAGGGCAGGAGTGCAGAGCCCAGCTTCTGGGCCAGTCCACCCAGCCCCCCATGGCAGAGCAATCAGCTCAGTTGTGGAGCAGCCAGCTCAGACCTGGGGTGGGAATGTGGAACCCAGCCCTGAGACTGGTTAATCCACCATGGAGTCATGGCGGGCCAGCCCAGAGGCCAGGTTCTGTGATCCCACCTCACGGCTTGCCTCCCGCTTGCCCTGGGGGAGCAGGCAACTTTAAAAAGTCCCCAGACCACTTTTGGCCAGCAGGTCAGGAGATGGGAACCCCTACATTAAGCTATACTTTAGGCAATACTCTGTTTTAATGGTTGAGATCAGGTAAACATATATTCTGCTAGATTCACATCTATTGTAGCAATATTATTTCTATGACAAAAATAAAGCAAGGAAGTTCCATTAAAATGTTAATCCCAGGAGACTGTTCTGTTTACAAATTATCTTGCCAAAAGTAGAGGTGTATTTTTTTCATGCCATTACTACAGATAAAGTCATGAAAGGACAGATGCTGTAAACTGGCATAGCTCTTCTAACGTTAGTGGGGCTTTGCTGATTTACACCATTACTCAAAATCTTAAATTTCTTTCTACTTGATGTGAAGGCACATAATTTTTCTATGCAAACCCAACGCTATTCACTGTAGTCAGTTTGCAGGCCAGGAATGCCTCTTTGGGGACAGGCAAAACATTTAGATTTCAGGTCTGTATAAGTGTTTGAAAATTAAGTTTCTCCCACCCCAGACAGTATTTTTTTTTTTCCACATTGCAAATACAAGGCCACAGGGCTCATCTATTCATTGGGTTACAGGAGTAATCTCCTAAGTCACAATGGTCATGGGGAGGAGGTACCATGGTCAACGGGTAATGTGTGGGATGGTCCTGGAGTCCAAGGCCTTGGAAGGGAGCTTAGAGAAATGGGTGTTGGAGGGAGTCAGCAGGGCCAGGGATCATGGGGAGAAGAGAGTTATGGGAGGCAGCAGAAGCACAGTGCAATGAAAGGGAGCCAAGGAAGGCAGCAGGGACCAGGAGTCCCAAAATACAAGTTCACTCATGGTGCCATTTACCCTAAGGCAGACCCTTCAGGGCCCTACTATCCCCTGGCAAGTGAAGGTGGATGAAATCCTGTCAAATGTGAATGAGGTGATCAGGAAGGGTAAATGGGATTCTTTTCCCTCACTTCTCCCAAATCCATGGATGTTCTGTAGGATTTTGACTTTCATGTGAGAGCTAGGCCAGCTAAAGATCAGAAAGATAGCTTGTCTTTTATCTCTGTTGCATCAAACTCCCCTTCCCAAACAAATAATACTTCTTTGCCACAAACTACTCCATACAGTGGGCCCATGAGGGGGATTTTATAGGCAGGATTCTGGGATTTAGAGGACAATTCCTTGTCAGCATGACTCTTCCTGAGGGGAAGTAGTAGATATGGTATATGCAGACTTTAGGAAGACTTTTGATATGGACTTACATCACCTTCTCATTAACAAAAAAGGGAAGTGCAACCTGGATGAAGCTACTATAAGATGGGTGCAAACTTGGTTAGATAACTGCTCCCAGAGAGTAGTAAGCAATAGTTCACATTCATGCTGGAAGGGCATAATGAGTGGGGTACTGCAGGGATTGGATCTGGGTCCGGTTCTGTTCAGTATTTTCATCAATGATTTAGATGATGGCATACAGAGTACACTTATAAAGTTTGCTGATGGTACCAAGCTGTGAGGGGTTGCAAGTGTGATGGAGAATAGGATCACAATTCAAAATTATTTGGACAAACCGGTGAAATGGTCTGAGTCTAATAGGATGAAATTCAATAAAGACAAGTTCAAAGTACTCCACTTAGGAAAGAACGGTCCATTGCATACATAAAACATGGGCAATGATTGCTTAGGAAGGAGTACTGCAGAAAGGTATCGGGGTGTCATAGTGGACCATAAGCTAAATATGAGTCAACAGTGTAACACTGTTGCAAAAAAAGCAAACAACATTCTGGGATGAATTAACAAGAGTATTGTAAGTAAGATATGAGAAGTAATTCTTCTCTACTCCACCCTGATTAAGCCTCAACTGGAGTATTGTGTCCAGTTCTGGGCTCCTCATTTCAGGAAAGATGTGGACAAATTGGAGAAAGTCCAGAGAAGAGCAACACAAATAATTAAAGATCTGGAACACTTGACTTATGAGGGAAGATTGAAAAAGCTGGATTTGTTTAGTTTGTAAAAGAGGAGACTGAGAGGGGACATGTTAATGGTTTTCAAGTACCTGTTGGAGTGGTTTAAGAGGGTATTTTTGTCCTGCTATGAGTGCAAGGTGACTGGACTCGATGACCTCACTGAAATGGGAATGTCCTGTTTAACTTGACTTTACATGTCTTCCTTTTATTTGTTTACACTACATTTTATCCAGCAGCAAAGAATTAGCTCATGTTAGTGCTCGGTGAACAGGAACATATAGGTTACATAGCATGATACTTTAGTGTTGTCTGCTCATGCTGATTATTAAAGCTGTTTCCTTAATATTGTTTGTTGGCAGTGACAGGGCTCCTTCTAGGGAAATGGGATGTAAGTGTATTATGACTTGTCAAAATAAATAATACTTATTTTGATCTGTTGAAAAAAGAAAAAAAGCTAAAAATACATAACTATATTTGTGGAGAAAACTGAAAATGTGCAAGAGGGAAGAGAGAAGAAGAGGGAAGAAAGACTTGAGAAGAGGCTGTGGCCCACCTGCACAAAGGACCAAAGAGAACATGAGAATGACTCTATGACCTATTCTTTGGGTCACTTACATGGGAGGCCAGAGACCCAGCATATATTCCCACTCCACTGCTCCAATGAGTCTGTATTTATTGTCGTTCCCTACAAACTGACCAACGAGACTGAAGGAGAGAAAAGAGCCCTTTATTGACCACGGCCGTGGGGCTGCTCCTGCCCCCCCCCCCCCGAGGGGACAAGGGCAACAACGACAAGCAGGAAAAATAGTGTAGTTATACTCTTTGGTTACAGCGTATTTGATGTCATGGTCATAACTCATCTTAGACAGGTACAGGTGTCATTCCAACCGCAGAGACTTTTTGTTACATGTGGTTTCCTGCCAAGCAAGGCTAACAGCGTGTCCTTATAAACGTTGCTTCTATTCTTAACATAAAGGGCATCTTGTTGCTACCCTGGTTGTTAAGGGTGAGGTTTGCTGCAAAGGTTACATGACATAATGTAGTTAGTTTAGCTAACACTATAAAATTCTGTCTTTAGGCCCCACATCTCCCCCCTTTTGATTCCCTAAGAGAATCAATTAGATTTGGGTTTTATTTCCCAGTTGCATGAGAATTTCCTCTTTCCCATTGGGGGCTCCCTGCTGCATGAAAATTTGCTCTTCTCCATCGGGGGGTGTGTCTGAAAACAAACATTCGTGCGGGGGTTTTAACCAGTTTGCTCATAAGGCCTTTGCAAAACAGATACAAATAGACAGAGCATGAGCAGAACAGCAAGGCCCATAAGGAGGGTTAACAGTATCTTTCGCCCCCAACTTTCGATATTTGGCATCCAGGATGTGAGCCAGGCCCACCAATCTTCTGTTTTCCCCCCACCCTTGGCCACTTTCTGAATAAAATTGGCTTTTTGCATAACAAGATCATAGTTATCAGTAATATACATGCAGCAAGTTCCATTTATTAAGCCACACACCCCGCCCTGAGCTGCTAGTAAATAGTCCAAAGCCAGACTGTTTTGCAGTACCATACAGTGGATTTGATGCTGCTCCTCAGCTAAGGCCCTAAGGGCGTCTGAGGTTTCATTGGCCAAGATGTCCAGAAGGGCCTGCAGATGTACCACAGTGCAACACACAACCACCACTCCGACCCAGGGAAAAAGAGCGGATCCAGAGTATTTGGCTTCTGTGAGGGGGTTCAGACTTTTTAAGCAAGAGTGGGCTTCCTCTCAGCCCATATACTGGGCATATTTGTTGAATTTACTTTCCCCTTCGGGGTCCCTGTGTCCATACCTAGGGTATATAAGTTAGAGGTTTTGTCTCTTTTAGACCTTAGGGGGCGCCTTTTGGGCCTTTCCAGAGTAGAGGTACCCCTTAGCGTTACCCAAGTAAAGGTGGACCCCACTGGGGGCATGTTTGAGTACTTTGACAGCTGGCCATAGTCTGGCAATATAACAGGTGCCATACCAAACTCTAGGAAGTTGCTTGTAGGCTTTACGTCCACACACAAAATAGTGGCCTTTCAATGCCCTGGGCCTTCTTGTGGAATTGGAGTGAACAGGAAATCATACGGGCCTTCGAAGGGGAGGAACCATCTTAAAGAGCAAACGGTATCAGGGGTGAGCGAGAGCTCCCTGCCCTTAGTGATCTCCCTGATATCGAACCAGTTCCCATCAACCACAGCATAATTTCCCCAGTCAAGGTTGTGCATGGCAGAGTGATTTAGATGCTCGCATTTCAGCAAGGCACAAGGGTTGCTTAGTAAGTCTGGTTGTGTGCTGTTGAGGGGAGTGCAGTGGAAAGCTTCTCTACAGGGGTATTAGCCAACAGTTCTCTTAGCCTAGGGGTACAAGGATACAAGTTCAAGATAGCAGGTATCATTTTCATATGTGTTACCAAGGGGAGGCTCGTTCTTAGGCTCCCACCTATAGGCACGGTTTACACTGTTAAATACCTTGCCTGGGGGGGATTTCCACCAGCAAGAATCAGGAGTGCAATAGGAGGTGAAATCGCATCGACTACCTCCCCACCCTACTGGCATTGGGTGCTGAACAGTTGGCAGTAAAGCATAAAAGTCCTGGCATATCATATACAATGATTATTTCATTTTCCTCCTTTCCCCATTGGATAGAGTGATTATGGAGGTCCCATGGCATGATATTGAGGGTTATATCCAAGGCACTAAGGGGTTCTGGGAGGAGGGGAATGCCCATAGAGGTGCTGGGAGGAGGAGGCTGGCAGACCCACTTATTGGAAGCGTTTAGGGTAGTAGCCAGCCTATGAGTCCACTCAAGGAAGCTGTTTTCATTACAGGTGACTGAGGTTTTTTTTTTTCACCTGCCTCCGTTATACATAGCAAAGGTAAAATAAGGATCCCTGCCATTATGCACACAACTCCAAGCCCAACCCCTAGTTTTCCACCCCTCAACCTCCTTTTTCCAGGGCTCCTTGAAGGGTAGTGAGTGTGGGAATAGGGAAAAAAAGTGGGAATGTTCACGACGGTTGACCTCAATAACCCTGAAACCTGGTTGGCCTGCCAGGGCAGCTCTTCTGGATTTCGTTGTCAGTTTATTTTCACCGGTTTGTTGAGAATGTTCCTGGGGGGCATGGATGGTCTCTGGTGTGGTATTCTGGACTTCGTAGTCTTTTTTGTTTTTTTTTTCACCCCGCCAAACCTTGACCGCTGTGGGAGTAGACAACCGAGGTCTGAGGCAGTTCCTGTGCTGGTACTCCTTAGGCATATCTACAGTCTGTATATATTGACCCTGAGCTCTTTTCCCAGTTCGCATGCTCGTTTTAATACCACAAGCTCAGCCATCTGTGCTGACAAATGTTGTGGCAACGAAGCCGCTTCCACAATCTCATGTTCAGTTGCAACTGCATATCCTGTTTGTCTCTCCCCACTTTCACTGACAAAAGAAGTGCCGTCAGTGTAAACGTGAGCATCAGAGTTAAGAAGGGGGTGTCTACCAAGTTAGTGCGGGGATGGCTGTCTTTTCAATGAGAAGGGCTGCTGCTGCGATTGAACTCAGGCAAGGGGGATAACCACGATCCACAGGGTCCAGAAAAATAACCATAGGGTCGGAACGAAGACCCATGAAGTTGAGTCACTAACCCCAGGACAAATTCATCTTGCTCATGACAATACAAACGGAAGGGCAAGGACTAATCAAGAATATGTGAGTTGATGGCCCTTAAAGATAAAGGCAAACAAAAATTGGGAATCAGGGTACACTGGGCGACTAAGGAAGGTGCTGGAAATGTTTATGACTGTTACTTCCAGACCTCTTAACGGGCAATATTGGGTTCTAATTCCTTTTAGGGCCTCCTTGCGAGAGGGGGTATTGAGGGGTGCGAGCAAGGCGGTCATTAGCCTTTAACCGGACCTTGGCTGGCTGTGAACTTTTTATCAAACCACTAGCGGACGCCGATTTTGCCCACAATTCCTTTGGTAATATATTTAGGAGGGGGTAACCCTGAACCAAGAAAAGAGGAACAGGTTCCATTGGATTTGGGGGAAGGGTTAAAGTGGCTGATAGTGCACTTTCGGGGATTTCCAGGTATACCCCTTCCAGGGAACAGAAAATAGTGCATCCCCATTTGCAAAGAAGGTCCCTTCCCAAAAGGTCGGTACCAATACCATTACCCAAAAGAAACGAGTGGTGGTTAGAGAGGGATCCTACCGTGAGGGGCACTTTGACTAAAAACTAAGCATTTTGGCCTTATCAGATTTCCCGGGACACCCTCAGTTAGTGTGCATCTTAGAAGTATTTACGACTGGTGGACCTTGTTTCCGAGGACATTCATTTTTTTTTAAGAGAGTTTAGTTTTTCTAATTATTCTAGCCACGGTTTTTCAAAGGTTCCTAACAGTGGAAACTGTAACTTGAGATCTCCCTTAGTTAAGGTGTTTCACTGGTCCAGATTTTGCAGGGCTTCGGGGCCCCATTTGTCAAACATTTGTTTGACAGGGGCTCCCTTTGGGACCCCTTTCAGTGTGCTTTGGTTTTGACTCATGGTTTAGGATTTTTTTTATTGTTTACTAGTTAAAAGCAAACCAGTTTTCAGACTTCTATTTCCTACAAAATTTGCAAGTACAAATTGCCAGTTCTATTAACAAAAATGAAGTACCAAAACTACAATAACTTCTAATCTTATGCCAACACCTATTCCAGGAACAAACCCCTGGTATCAGCCTAGTTCAGTGCTATTCATGAACCTAATGAGAAACAAAAGACTCTAACCACCAAGAATAAAGCGCAAAAAAACCCACAATTCCTAGTCCTATGACCTGGTCCCTTAGTAAAAGTAGTGTGTACAAGTTGGTACCAATATAGGTGTAGCAGTTAGTATGTTAAAGGGGAATTGGGAAAAAAGAGACAACACACACTGTCCCTTGCTTTCAGCTAGTCCCCGGTTGCAGGGTCTCCCCTCGCAGAGACAGCTGGTGCGGCTGACAGATATGCAGTCTATAGAAACTTGTTAGAGAGAGAGAGAGAGAGAGAGAGAGAGAGAGAGACCTTGCCTTTAAAGGAGGAGGTTTTACACGGCCTGAGTTTTTGTGCCGATCCCCTCCCGAGGGAGAGTTTCACACACGGCCAGCGACCATAAGGATCGCTGGTCAGGCAACCGGACACTTGGCAAGGAACTTAGACCAAGAGAGGTCATACACACAGAACGATACTTATCTACACTACGGGATACGGTCAACAGCATCCCGGGCCATCCCAGAGTTCCTGGCAGCCTCCTACTGGGCTGCCTACCTGCCGAGGCCTCGGTCTTCCCTGTGGTTCTCCCTCGAACCACCCCTGGTGCACTCCCTGGTGCACCACACCTGTCTCGTTCAGTCTCGGGTTCGGGATCGGTAGGTTAGTGGGCCCGTCAGTAAGTGCCCGCTGTTCTCATAAAGTGAGAGATGGCGCCTCGGGTGATTCCTCGACGAGTCCACAGAGCCTCCGATCCCACCGCTAACACCAGAAATGTCGTTCCCTACAAACTGACCAACGAGACTGAAGGAGAGAAAAGAGCCCTTTATTGACCACGGCCGTGGGGCTGCTCCTGCTCCCCCCCCCCCCCCGAGGGGACAAGGGCAACAACGACAAGCAGGAAAAATAGTGTAGTTATACTCTTTGGTTACAGCGTATTTGACGTCATGGTCATAACTCATCTTAGACAGGTACAGGTGTCATTCCAACCGCAGAGACTTTTTGTTACATGTGGTTTCCTGCCAAGCAAGGCTAACAGCGCGTCCTTCTAAACATCGCTTCTATTCTTATCATAAAGGGCATCTTGTTGCTACCCTGGTTGTTAAGGGTGACATTTGCTGCAAAGGTTACATGACAAAATTGAGTTAGTTTAGCTAACACTATAAAATTCTGTCTTTAGGCCCCACATTATTAATATACAAAGTTCCTCAAGAGAGATTGAGGGAGCCTACATTAGAATATCCTGAAGGCTAGAGAACTCTCTTTATAGGGGGATTTAAACAGGGGTCTCTCATCTCTTCAAGGAGAGAAGTGAACCACACATTTCAGATTAATGTACTGACCACTAGACTTCTTGCTGCTCCCACAGTTTGAGTGAGACCTGATCCAGTAAACAGTGTCTCAAACACCTATCTGATTACACTTTACAGGTGAGACATACAGAGGAGCATCTAGTATCTCCTCGTTCATGGGTTGCCCTGGGGGTTAGGAAGGATTTAGGCATCCAGGTCTAAGTCTGTGATTTAAGCACCTAAATCCTTTGGTGGACTTTGCTCCATGTGGTCTCATATACTGTAGGAAATGTGGAAATTCAATTATAGAATGGTAAAACTGGCTCTTCTCTCCACAATTACTTCATATTTGTTTTCAATAAATCAGGTGAAAAACAAATGACCCATAGTTTGAGGTTCAAAATAAAAAAAAAAAAATCTAGACTGCTGAGAAAGCTAGCTACTAAGGCAAAATCAGCCCATAATTAGAATAAACAGATGCATTAGATTCCCTCTGCCTTGGTAGAGTTAATCCTGTCTCTGCAAACACAGTACAACAATGGTAAAAACAAACCAACAATTTTCAGTTATACGTTGTGTCTATAAAACTACCAGTGAGGATTCAAAGAAAAAAAGATGAGGAAGACTAATTATACTGGAGGAATGGGATTTGATTTTTTTAAAGTGATAAATAGACTTAATTTGTAGTATGATAAGACATTTCTTTAAGACTGTTATTTCAAGGCTATTTCATACAAACAAATTTATAATTACATGGATATATTTGATAGAGATAGATATTGGAATAATTGTGAGAAAAAAAAGTGATTTTATGCATAGCTGGTTGACATGTCCAATTATTAATGAGTATTAGGATGTAGTTCTTGTCCCAATATTCCATACTTTTGAACCTTTATCACCAAATGATCTGTTAATAATTTTTTGAGGCCTTCCTAGTGGAAATAGCCTAACTCTGAGGGAAAAAAAATCTCTTATATGATATTAGTTGCCAGATTATTGGTAACTTTAAACGGGGAAAGAAAATTTCTCAAAATTGAATAATGGTTCTAAAAATACTGGGAAGTCATTGGTGAGGCAAAATACATGACTTTACATCAAATATGTGCACAGTGAAAGAGGCAAAGAATCAAGTACATATTGCAGTGAATACGTTCTCAGTCCTACAATTGTCTATATATATGACTGGATCCCTGTCCCTGTCTATAGACAATTCACTGATATTAGTGAATCTGTAGTTCCTATATCAGGCATGCAAAACTGGAGTACCACTAATATATATTGTTATGGATATATAGCTATATACACAATATGGATCTTGTGGTGTGATTTAAATTGTTTCCCTTATGCAAGGCACATAAGTGGTGCATGTCTCGCTTAAAATAATCATGTCTGATAAGACTTCTCTTGTGTGAGTCATAATTAAAGTACTCTGCAAAACAACTTTATATACCGAGAAAGGAGAATAAAAGTTGTCACATGATATGACATTTATTATAAAGCAAGAAAAGAGATTCAAAATTTGGCAACTTCTAAAAGCAAACTATAATTTTATCTGATCTTGGTCCAGTCATCTGTCATTTCATATTTTCTGTTGGTGCAGTGCTATGTGCCATCAGTATATGGAAAACAATGGATTAAAAATATATGTTCTTTTGCTGTCAGTGCCACTTTTTTTCTCTTTTTCCTCACTTAAGTAAACTAGAAAGCTCTGCATCTTGAGAAAAGTGATTTTTTTTTCTCCCAGTGAGCCCTGTGCAGCTTTTCAAAATCAGAGCAAACACAGGAAAGTTTTAAACTGGAAGAGTATTTCACTAGTTTTCAACCAAAGAAATAGTTAGCAAATATTTTCATACCAGTGTGACTGGACATTATATTATGGAGATTGTGGGACATAAATGTATGATTCATTTGTCATAAAAAAATTATTTAAGAAAATTGCTCAAATGCAGGCTGTGGTATTTTTTATTTGGATGGGTGTGTCCACACTTGTAAATTAAGTCAATTTAAGCTTGCTTAAGTCGACTTAATTTACCCTGCGTCTACACTACAGTTTCCTTAAGTCGACTTAAGCAACTTGCTTAAGTCGACTTAAGGAAAATAAAGTCGACTCAATGAAAATTAAGTTGACTTTATTAAACCTAGATGTAATTTGACTTAAGGCTTAAGTCGAATTTTTCAAGCCAACTTAAGCCAGTGTAGACCTGTGGTAGCCCTAAGTCGACATAGGGCTACCCCAGGACTCCACCACTGCCCTCCCTGCCGGGGGGAAGGCACAGGCGGATCCTGACATGCCCTCCCCAACAGGGTAGGGCAAAGCCCTGCCCACCCTGCCTCTATACCCTGCCAGGGTCGCTGTTCCCCTTTGCCCCATTGTACCTATGTATAATGGGGCAAAGTCTGAGCCCCCTGGCACCGGGCCCCCTGTCCCCCCCCCTGGACCTGCCCTAGCTCCCCCTAGTCCCTAGAAGTCGACCTAGGCATCCAGTGTGGACTCTCTAGGTCGACTTTGTAAATTCCCCCCAAAGTCGACTTAAAATTTAGGTGTAGGCTCACTAAGTCAACTTAACTAAGTTGACTTAGTTAAGTCGACTTAGCTAAAGTTGACCTAAATTTTCAAGTGTAGACATAGTCAATGATATAAAAATGGCCCCATAGACTTCTTTTTGAACCGTCACTCTTTAGGTATAGATTTCACTAGTAAACAGTCGGATAAGAAAGAAAGAAAGAAAGAAAGAAAGAAAGAAAGAAAGAAAGAAAG
>ML685903.1:2885828-2915694 GCA_007922175.1 Pelusios castaneus
TGTCCCCTCCACCCCTCTCCAGGCCTCTAACCCAGCCACTCTCCTTGCCCCCTCCACCCCTCTAACCCAGCCACTCTCCTTGTCCCCTCCACCCCTCTCCTGGCCTCCCTCCGGCCCCTTCCCAGCCCCCTTACCTGGCCGGAGGCTCAGAGCTGCAGGGACTACCGGCAGAGCTGCTTCTGGGCCAGGCCGCTCCCATCCTGAGCATGCTCTGTTTGAGCATGCTCAGGGCGGGAGATTTGAATCTCCCCAGCCTGGCCGCAGCAGGAGTCTGCGCAGCTTATAGGGAACACTGGCAGGGACCCGAACGCGGTCCCGGCAGGGCAGAGCAGACCCCGGCAACGGAGATCAATCCTGGCCCCGTGCTGGGAGGCCGAGGCTGTCGGCGGAGCGGGGCCGGGCCGGGAAGTCGAGGCGGCCAGTGGGTGGGAGCCCGGGAGCCTGCCCCGGCCGCGGCCACCCTGCTGCCCCGGCCGAAGGGAGCCACAACAAGGAGGCTGAAGAGCCGCATGCGGCTCCGGAGCCGCGGGTTGCCGACCCCTGCACTAGGGACTATGGCAAACACCAGGGGTACTACTTTGTGGTCCTGCAGGCCCTTATGGACCACTGCGCAATATTCCAGAACATCTATGTGGGCTGGCCAGGGAAGGTGCACGATGCACGGATCCTGCGCAACTCCACCCTGTACAGGCACATGCAGGCGGACACCTTCTTCCCCGACCATACCATGAGCATTGGAGACGTGCAGGTGTTAGTTTTGATCCTCGGGGATTCCACCTACCCCTTGCTCCCCTGGCTAATGAAGCCATACACGGGCCACATGGATGCCAGCAGGTACCTCTTCAACTGGAGGCTCAACCAGTGCTGCAGCATCATCAAGTGTGCCTTCTGCTGTCTCAAGACCTGCTAGAGGGCCCTACTTACCCACCTCAGCTTCTGTGAGAGCAACCTCCCGGAGGTTGTCAGTACATGCTGTTGCCTGCACAACCTCTGTGAGCTGCGGGGCGAAAGTTTCCCTCACATCTTGGAAGCCGAGGCCGAAAGGCTCGCTGTGACGACATCCTGCCCCAGACTCAGCAGGTCCAGTGGCAAGCACAGCTCATCTGGTACGTGCTGAGGGCTCACTTCAACAGTGAGGAGCACTGAGGGATGGGCCTGCTACCAGGCCCTGTCACCTCCACCACCCACTCATGCCTGCCTTCTCCACACACCCATCTCCCCCCTGTCCCCACACCAATAAAAAGCACAACACACAGTATAATAGTGTTCAGGGTGTTTATTCAGAGGGAGAAATGGGGGTTGGTAGCTGCAGGGGTTGGAAGGTTTGGGGAGAGTGAAGAGGGTGAGGGGAAGAAGGGGGGTCAGGAGAAGTGAAGGGGGTTGGGGAAGTGAGGGCGGTCAGGAGGAGTGAAGGCGGTCAAGGGGAGTCTAGAGGGTCCAGAGGAGGGACCGGTGCTAGTGGCCTCCTGAAGGCAGGTCCCAGGCTTGCAGATGTCCAACCCGGGTCCTGGCCTGCCGGTGAGGAGGGCTGCCTCTGGGGCACAGGAAGGGGCCCTGAGAGAACAGGAGCTCCAGGAACTGCATCTGCCACTCCATGAGGTCAAGCATGCGTTTGAGCAGCCTCTGATCACCCCTTTGCAGCCCCTGCTTGACCCTACAGTGGGTATCCTCCTACTCCTGCTGGGCGCTGGCCTCCCCATGCTCCAATACCACAATTTCATCCCCTGAGCCCTCCTCCTAGTCTTTGTTGAAGGAGGGGAGCTCGTCAGAGTCGATGATGTGGGCTGGCAGGCTGCTGTTCTCCTGGCCCAGAAAGGCATCCAGCTGCTAGTAATACCAGCAGCTGGTTGGGGCCGCCCCTTTCTGGAGTGTTTCCTCCCAGGCCTTTTGGTAGCCCTGGTGGAGGTCCTTGATCTTGACCTGAACCTGCTGGGTGTTCCAGGTGTGGCCTTTGTCAATCAGGGCCTGGGAGATGGAGGCATACACCTCACGGTTGCAATGGCTGCCTCACAATTGAGAACTGACTGCCTCATTCACCCAAATGGCCAGCAGTTCAAGGATTTCCTGGTGGCTCTAGGATGGGGCCCACCTGCGGTGCTGGCTCTTCTCTGTCTGCTCCCACGCAGCAGGTCTGGCTAGCTCTGGGCAGCAGAGTGGTCAGGGGTGAGCCCTGCCCTGTGGTTGGTCAGAGCAGGGTCCTCCTGTGCCAGGAACTCTGGGAGGGAGGTCAGGGAGGAAGGTCTGGAGGCCAGAGAGGTCGACTTAGGGCTACTCTGCCTCTACACTGGCTTAGGTCAACTTAATGAAGTTGAACTGCTTAAGTCGACTTAAGGAAAGCCCAGTATGGACACGGAGTAGTTTGAGTCGACTTAGGCCTCCTTGGATCCACTTAATTTGTAAGTGTAGACGCACCCTATGAGTCTATGAGATCCAGCAATCTATGCCAAAAATTTATTTCATTTAATTAATACCCACCCACATATTACTGAATGGAGGAGTTTGGTCAGTGATGGAGATGGGCTAATGCAGATAGGCACATTTTGTGAACCTGAAAAACTAGCAGAAATCCTTGCTGAAACAGAAATTTGCTGAATTATGTTTACAGGATCAGGAGGCAATGATTGTAATTATATTCTGAGCTAGGAGATTTCATGCAAAAGGAGATCTGACCCATGAACCCCCTCATCCTTCCTTTCTCATAGCTTTACCAAAACATGGTAACTGTATAAAGGTGAAATGGACAGGCAAAGAAAGAGACACTAAACACTATTAAGATTCCTGAAGAGTCATCTCAATATTGCAGCTCTTTGCCTTGGAAAACTAGAAAGGGGTACAGCATATTTTCCTTTGGCTGACATACTGGAACCTTTTCCCACTCCCATTCCCCTTAGCTTGTACAGCATAGTTCTGTTCAGAGAGAAAGCACTTCACAGAGACTGTAAAGAATTTGTAATCTGTAATTTGTAAACATAACTGTAAATATTCTACAAGTGTGTTCAGTTCCATACCCAAAATGGCACCTCCTTCCCCCTCTCGCCTGTTCCATAACACTCTGTTTTGTATGGGAAATTAGACAGTTGGCAGAAGTACTGAATGTGTGTAAACTCAAAGTGAGGAGAGAATGTTCTCAATAACTGTTCCTTAGGGAAGCAACTGTAATTTTTTTTCTATCTGTGTTCCTTTCTCCAACTTGTGCCTTTCTGCCTCACCCCCTGGACACATGGGCTATGTCTACACTGGCAAATTAGTTCGAATTAAGGAAGCTTAATTCGAACTAACTTAAGCCTTGGACACACTAAGCTTTCATTAGTTCGAATTAAGGGCTTCCTTAATTCGAACTAATAAATTATTATAACTTTCGAACTAACCCTTAATTCGAACTAGTTAGTTCGAATTAAGTCAATGTGGCCATGTTAGTTCGAACTAACGGGCACATTGAACTTAATGCAACTGACTAATTCGAACTAAGCAAGTGCCATGCATGGCACTTGCTTAGTTCGAACTAAAATTCCAGTGGGGCCATGCTAGTTCAAATTAAGTTTATTCAAACGAACTAAAATTAGTTTGAATTAGTTAGCTCAAATTAACTAATTCGAATTAACTTTGGTAAGTGTAGACATAGCCATGTACACATCCTAGTGTCTCTTTTAGGGTGACCAGATGTCCCAATTTTATAGGGACAGTCCCAGTATTCAGGGCTTTATTTTATGTAAGTGCCTATTACTCATCACCCCCCTGTCCCAACTTCTCATGTTTGCTACTTGGGCTATGTACACACAAGAAACTTGT
This sequence comes from Pelusios castaneus, assembly GCA_007922175.1. Classification (NCBI taxonomy): domain Eukaryota; kingdom Metazoa; phylum Chordata; order Testudines; family Pelomedusidae; genus Pelusios; species Pelusios castaneus. Next base: position 2,889,618 of record ML685903.1, read on the forward strand.
CCCGCAAAAAGTTATTGTGGGACAAGGGAAGCGCTATAAATATAGCGCTTTCTCGTGTACACACGTGCTGCTTCTATCGCAAAGGAGCATTCACTGTGTGAATGTTCCTTTGCGACAGAAGAGCAGTGCATGGTGGGCACTTGTCCCACCATGCACTGCCCACAGCCAGCCCCCTAGCCCAGCTGCTGGGCTTCCGGTGGTGGTGGGGGGTGCGTTGCCAGCCCCCGCTGTCACCTGAAGCCCCGGGGCTGAGCTAAGGGACTGGCCCGAACCGGCTGCCCTCGCCAGTTCGGGCCAGCCCCCTAGTTCAGCTGCATGGCTTTGGATGGCAGCGGGGGCTGCATTGGCAGCCCCCACTGTCACCCGAAACCCCGAGGCTGAGCTGGGGGCTGGCCCGAACCGGCGAGGGTTCGAGCCAGCCCCCTAGCTCAGCTCCCGGGCTTCGGATGGTGGCAGGTGCTCCGGCACTTAAGCGCCGCAGCGCCTGCTGCCACCCGAAGTAGCTCGGGGTTCAGGTGGCGGCACAGGCTCTGGCGGAGCCTCTGCTGCAACCCAAACCCCCAGCTAGATCAAGTGGCAGCAGGTGCTGCGGCACTTAAGTGCTGGAGCGCCTGCCACCACCCAAAGCCTGGGAGCTAAGCTGGGGGGCTGCAGGGCTTCGGGTGGCAGCGGGAGCTGCAGCGCCTGCCCCTGCCACCACCTGAAGCCCCGGGGCTGAGCTAGGGGGCTGGCCCAAACTGGCATGGGCAGCCGGTTCAGGCCAGCCCCCTAGCTCAGTCCAGGGGAGCCGCCAAACTGGGCAGCTCCCATAATGTGAAATTGACATATTTGACAGCTCCAATGTCCCAGAGTAGCCTCGATTGACACTCTGGGACATTTCCGGAGGCAGTCTAATCCGCAAAATGTGTACACACGAGCATTACCGCAGAACAGCTGTTCCGCAGTAATGTTACCACTCTGGTTTAAAGTGGTTTAACTGTTGCGTGGCAAGACGGTGTTGCCGTGCAACAGGGAAATTGATCGTGTGTACTCTACTAGTTTTATTGCGTGGTAAGGAGCCTTACCGCGCAATGAAGTGATCGTGTGTACATAGCCTTGGTTATTCTAGATTCCATCCATATATAGAGCACAATCACAGGGCCCAACATGTTTTTTCCCCAAAACCTATCAGGTCTTCCTGTGTTTCATTATGCTGTCTTTTAATTCCTTTAGAATTGTACATCATCTTCTGAGAGTTCTATCTAAATCAGAGTAAGAGGGAGAACCACAAGGCAGATAGTACTCCATTATTTGCACATGGTGGGTAAGTGATCTGTGTAGCACCATTGGCACAAATGCAGCTATTGATTTATGGTAGCCCAGGGTCTTGTCCTTTATCTCTATTTTGAAAACCTTTCAGTGGACCTCATTTTTATAGCTTGCTATAGTTACTGAAACTGTCCAAACTTTTTGCCTAGAAGCTATAAGAAATACCTAAATTTATGTTAATGAAACATTCTACCATTAGTTTCCAAAGGCTTATTAGTCTTCCACTAGATTAATTCTGTTTACATGAACAGGCTATTTGTATCCTCAAAGTTCTTAAATAGTTTCCTTTATGAAAGGGCATTAATTTTATTGACCTTGTTTTACTGTACATTCCCCAGCTTGGTGATTTTTCATTATGCATCTTTTAACAACTATTTCTAATTCATTAAAATTCAGATATATACACACACCTATAATCAAAACACAAGCACTATCCAGGCAATTTATTTCAAATAGATTTTGCAATTAATGCCTGTTGGGCATCTTTAAGCCCCTGTTAGTACTGAAGCCATCAACTGCTTTTTTATGCCAATTGTGTCTTATGTAAGCTTTCATACAAAAGCATTAGATAAATAACAGCATGAATAAAAAGGTTCCTGTCTATTAAAATTCCATCAGGCTTAGACTGTTCATACTCATTTTTTTAGAATGTAGATAAACTTAGGGCAATATTTACATGACCTAGATAATGGAAATGAAGATGTTTACTGAAATGAAGATGTTTACTATATGGAAACCTTGAACCATAATTTTATTTGAGAGTATGGTCATATCTTCAGAAAGCTTTATCTTAGAGTGTGATGTCTCTGGAGAAGACACTATCATATATTATTTATACAGTACCAGCCACAGTAAGTCTCTGATCCTTCATTAGGTTCTTTAAATGCTACCTCAATAGAAATAAATTCTAATAAATAAAGATGAAACACTAGAAACATGTTATTTCCTTCTTGTTACAGAGGTGAGTTGACTTAAACAGGCTATTGTATTCTGCTCTTATTTACAATAGAAACATACTTATGATTTTGAATACTTTGTTAAACTTATAAATCACTTGATTTAATTTTTTTTTATTCTATTTCTGGCTAGTTATTCTTTGGTATAAGGGAGAAGAGTTACTGCAGGTTTAATTATTTCTTTCATAATTTTATTCTGCTATCAGAACAAAAGTGCATAGAATCTAAAAGAGGTGAGCTGGTTTTTTTATGTTTTTACAAATATAGTATCAAAAGAAAGAAGTTAATATTTATTATACCACTATATATAGCATCTGAACAAACTCCTAGTTGAAGTACATAGTAAGAATATTTTATTTCAATGGGAATTCAGTTTGGTCAGTATAAAATTTCAGAAGTAGAGTTATTTGTTCAAATCCCCAGGCAGCCTGAGATTCACATTTTTTTCTAATGTGAAATGAGTAACAACTGTGACATGAAAGAGTTAATGACAGCCAGGACTTCCAGTTACATCAAATACACTGCTTTAATCCAGCAATATTTATATGTAATTTTCGAATAATCAATCACAAATTTAAATGTTTCAGCAGAAGTGAAAAAGAGAAGCTTAGTACTCGTGCAACTATTTTATTAATTAAATTGAAAAAGTAAATAAAATAATAAATCTTTTAAATTAAATACTCTAGCAAGCATCTAAAAGAATAATCTGTGGAGAAATTCATAGAGCATATGAAGCATTATGATAAGAAATTATACCATGTACTCCCAATTTAAGAGTCGATATGTAACGAAAGACATTTCTTCCTTCAGATGAATCACTTGAACATGTCCAACTTCTTCAAAAAAGATTATTAAGCTAACAGAATCCAGAATCAGTTATTCACATGTAAATATAACCCATAATAACCATCTCAGATTTTTATAAAATGCTAAATTTCCAGTCATACAGTTTGATCTCCATCCAGATTCCACTGTTGGGCTATAGTGAACTCATAATGATAAATAAGAAATTAGAATTTTACTATAGAATTGCCACTTCATATGGATATTATAGGAAAAGAAATATAAAATACAGATATCTGTGGCCTGTTTGTTTCTCTTCTCTAAACAATTATGAAATGAAGAATATAAAATTAAGTAAACTCAACTATTATCCCCTCAAACATGTGAAGGACAGAAGTTGGAACTGTTTGCCTTTGTCAATTTATGTCAAGTTGACATTAGCAAGTAAGGAACTTCAGAAAGAGCAACACTTATGTTGGTTTAGTTGGTTCTTGGCAACACTTACGTTGCTTTAGTTTTTCTCTTATTGCCAAACAAACATTTGTAGACCTGTGAATAAAAAAGCTGCAAGAGTGAAGTAGCTTGATGAAGCAGGTTCTGTTAAGTTCTTTTGTATAATCAAAAATGAGTATAAAACAAAACATTGAGGTTTTGCATTTCTTTTCTTAATAACTTCCTTACCACATTTTCAGATTTGTTTACAAGTTCAAAGATTGTTTTCCCTTTTTTGATTTTTCTTTCCAGTTTCAAGTGCTACAAATTCATCCTGGCATCAGAAAAATGAACTGTGTTTTTTCTGCATCTCATTTCACCACCATCAATAAAGATTGTACTATTGGAACTTAACTGACAGTTCTCTTGATAATGGGCCAGACAGATTCCGTTCAGCTGGTCTTTATGAGTTTGTTATCCTATACTGTGATAGCTACTTTTGTGCATCAGAATCCTAATTAGGTATATTTCAAAACTGTACAGATTTTAAGTAGAATTGTGTGTCGTTTATGTAATATAACCAAGCCATGTTAAACTCCTTTAGTTTCAGATTCAGGTCCCATCCCACCAAGTGTGCCCAGCTTCCTGAAAGTTTGCAAGTCTAGACTATTACTGCTGCAGTCTAGGCTGCTTCAACTGATTCTTAAGCCATGTTCAGCTGTTCTGCGTTCTAGGGTCACAGATTTATCCTTTATCTTCGAGGTTTCTGGAAGGATAGTCTGGTTAGTAGTCTCCACCCTTCTTCTGATTTTCTGTGCATCTGTTTCTTCACTAGGATCTTCAAGTAATACTTGAGAGACACCGTGACCTCTAGAATCTTGTGGGATGTCTCTGATATCAGTCACAACCCTTTAATCCTTCAAGTATCTTCTAAGAGTGGGCGTTTTCCTTTTACTACTGCTTCTGGGTATTGATCATACAGACTCCAAAAGTATTTGTGCTCTCTGAGGCTCAAAATTATAGCTATACAATCACATTATGGCCTCTGATGCACCTCTATTCCAGAACCCAATCTAGGCCTTGTACACACGATCAGTTTATCGCGCATTAAAGCTCATTACCGCGCGATAGCAACAACGGCGTACACACGCGCAACAGGGCTCTTGCGCGTTAACTGCCTTGTTGTCGCGCAATCCAACAACCACTCTGACGAGAGTGGTAACAGCTGTTGCGGATCATATGTTGCGCGTTTGAGCTCGTGTGTACGCTTACCGCGCATTGACTGGCCTCCGGAAGTGTCCCAGCATTCCCAAGTCATCCTCTCTGGTCTTCCCCCCCACCCGCTCTGTGGCCGTGACGAAACTGTCCCCGCCCTGCCCCAAACTTATTCCCGGGATTTTCAAATTTCTAGTCTGTTTCACTTCCTGCTCCCTTCCTCGTGGAATGTGTTTGGGCTCCAATCATCAGTAGCAATGGCGGCCCGCCGTGGAAGACGCGCACCCCTTTGAAGTACGGCAGAGGTGCTGGACCTGATCAGCATCTGGGGAGAGTCCGCTGTGCAGGCGCAGCTACGCGGCAGCAGGAGGAATTATGACACATTTGGCATAATTTCTCGGGCCATGTCAGAGAGAGGGCATGATAGAGACACAGTGCAGTGCAGATCAAAGGTGAAGGAGATCAGAATAACCTATCACCGAGCGAAGGAGGGAAACCGCCGTTCCGGATCAGTGCCTGCTACATGCAGGTACTATAAGGAAATAGAAGCCATCCTCAGTGGGGACCCCACAACCACTGCCAAAAGTCCCGTGGACACTTCAGCCCCCCCTCATCTGGTGATTGCCAGAGCCTAGCAGGATGAGGACGTTGTTGAGGAGGAGGAGATGGAGGATGACACGGAGGAAAGCGCAACCGCGTGTAGCCAGGAGCTCTTCAGCAGCCCCGCTGAGACTTCCACCCAAGGCTTGAACTGCAGCGTGTTCTCTGAGGCGGCAGAGGGGGGTTCAGGTAAGTTTCTCCTTCATTCAGCTCTGCTCCTGCTAAAATATCATTGTCTGGGGTGGGGGTGCTTGCGGGTCCCCGCTGTGCACGCTATTTACTCTGCATTCATTAGAAGGGCATCAATACAAGCAGTGATTGTAAAATAATCATCTGCATTTAGGTCAGTAAAGGTTTCCTCGATGTACCTCCAGAGCCTAATACTCAGGTTAGGTGGGAGAGCGTTTGTGTCTACGCTCCCAAAGACGGATACTCTGCCTCTCCAGCTGCAAAGCACAGCCCTGGGAACCATGGCAGCACACAGTGCAGCAGCATACGGTCCTGGCCTGCTACCGGCGGCATGTAGGAGATGTATTCTAGATGGCAGGGGCACTCTGAGGAGAGCGATATTGGGTTCCATCTGTGTGCCCTCTTCCGATTCTTAGCCCCCGGTAAGCCGTCTATTAGAATGTACCTTGTCTGCTTCAGCGAAGCGTAGTGTGTTGACTGCCCTGTACCTTCCAGTGGAATGTGCAACTGGAAGGTTACATTGGCTATCTATGCTATGTGTTAACAATGTCTTTATTGTTATTTTTGTATTAGAATTGAGCTTCACAAGGCCGGTGTCTACCCCAGCTGACCGAATGAGAAACATTCGGCGGCGTGCTCGAAGAAACAGGGAGGATATGTTTCACGAGCTGCTGAAAGCAACACAGGAATCCTCAAGGGAGAATAGAGCCTGGAGAGAGGAATCCCAGCAGAGGAGGCAGAAACACAGGGACGAACTGATAAGAGTCATGAAGGAGCAAACAGAACTGCTCAAGAGCATGATTGCTTTGCAGTCCCAGGCAATAAATGTCCGGGCTCCACTCCAGACAGTTCAGCCGTGTCTGCCTCCCACACACCGCAGTCCCTCAAAGCATTTCTTTGAAGGCCACCCTTCCCCCCATCACAGGACAACATCCAGTCCCCCCCCCCCCAGCTACTTTTATGAGACCCGGAGCTACACCAACCTGTAACCCCACCCCCACCTTTTAGGTTTTAATAAAAACAGTAATAAATACTTTGAAGAATGCATTTATTTATACACATTATTGAAATGATCCTAAGGTGCACCTGATGCGTCATGGAACTTAACTAGGGGAGGGCATCATTGAAATGCTCCCTGAGTGCCTCCCTTATGCGAGCAGCTTCTCCTTGTGCCACCCTAATACTCCTAGTGGCTGGCTGCTCGTATGCTTCCTCGAGGCGCTGTGCCTCCGTAGCCCACGTAGGGGAAAACTTTTCTCCCCTACTTTCACAAATGTTATGGAGGACACAACATGACGCAATCACGGCAGGGATCTGGTCCTCCGCCAAGTCCAGCCTCCCATACAAACAGCGCCAGCGCCCTTTTAAACGGCCGAAGGCACACTCCACAGTCATTCTGCAGTGGCTCAATCGGTAATTGAACCGATCCTTGCTGCGATCAAGGTTCCCGGTGTAGGGTTTCATGAGCCTTGGCATCAGTGGGTATGCTGGGTCTCCGAGGATGACTATGGGCATCTCCACCTCCCCCACTGTTATTTTTTGATCAGGGAAAAAGGTACCCCCTTGCAGCTTCCGGTACAGACCAGTGTTCCTGAAAATGCGGGCATCATGCACCTTTCCCCACCACCCAGCATTGATGTCCGTGAAACGACCCTTGTGATCCACGAGTGCTTGCAGCACCATGGAGAAGTAGCCCTTCTTGTTGATGTACTCCGTCGCGAGATGGTCTGGAGCCAAAATAGGGATGTGTGTGCCGTCTATGGCTCCCCCGCAGTTAGGGAATCCCATGGCAGCAAAGCCGTCCACAATCTCTCGAACATTGCCCAATGTCACTGTCCTCCGTAGCAGGATGCGATTGATGGCTTGGCACACTTGTGAGAGGGCTAATCCGAAGGTGGTCCTCCCGACTCCAAACTGGTTTGCAACGGACCGATAGCAGTCGGGAGTCGCCATCTTCCACACAGCAATTGCAACACGCTTCTCCACGGTTAGGGCTGACCTCATGTTGGTGTCTTTACATCGCAGGGCAGGGGCCAACTCTGAGCACAGTTCCAGAAAGGTTGCTTTCCGCATTCAAAAGTTCTGTACCCACTGCTCGTCATCCCACAGCTGCATAACAATGCGATCCCACCACTCGGTGCTCGTCTCTCGTGACCAGAAACGGTGTTGCACCGTGTGCAGATGATCGGTGAAGGAGCTGAGCAACGCGGTGCTGTTGCTCTGCATGGCATCGATCAGCCCCTGCTCCTCGGTGTCCTCGTCTGACTCGGAGCTCATTGCATACTGAGCAACAAGCCGAGATGTATTCAGAATGTTGAAGGCAACAGTGGAGATCAGAGCAGGATCCATGCTGTAGCTGTTGTGATTGATTGCAAGTGGTGCGTTGTGTCACTGCAATGTTGAAAATAGGCGCGAGTTGCTATTGGAAATGACGAAGACGCTAAGGGAACACAAAGCACCATGGGAAACTGACACTTTACCCATGGTGCTTTGCGTTCCTTTCCTTCATCCCATGATTCATAGCGCCGACTTAGGGGAAAATGGAACGATGGGATAGGTGCCCAGAAGTCATTGCGCTCAACCGCGATAATGCATGTAATTTTGTTGCGTTGCAGGGAGCAACGTGTGTACGCGTTGTCCCGCAATAAAGGTCACGTGAGTGTAGACATAGCCTAAGGCCCCTGTACAAACCTGAAGATTCCCAAAATAAGGGTTTAGGTCATTCTAGTTCCTATGGTGGAATAAGTGAAAGCTGTTGAGGGGAATATGAGGTTAACAGAAGGTGGGGGAAGGAAAAGAAAAGGGGCACGTTTAATGTGAACTTGCAGAGGTTGAGCCACTATCTGAATAGAGCCTTTAGCTTTGGAATCACATAACCCATTTTGATATGAAATGAACCTAATGTAAAGAACTGGCTTTGACAACCAGCTGTTAAAGGGAATGTGGCCATTTTCAGCAAATGCCTTTGTAACTTCAGTACTATAGCAAGAGATTTATTGGTAGAAACATCTAGAGCTTGTGTGCGTATGTGCATGTTCCAAGCACATTTGTTCCAAGCAATATAGTGTCAGAAATAAAGTTTGCTTCTGGAAGTTGTATCAAAGGTTCAGGTTCAACATTCAATAAGGAATTGAAATGGTGCATAATAGTGTTTATTGCTAAAAATGACTAATTTTTTGAATGTTTAAATCATTATAAGTGTCTTGATTATGGTCCAAATTGTTTCACTAATAACTTCATCTTCATAAAAGCAATTTGTAGTGAGTGCAATAAAATATTCTTGACTCTCTATATGTGGCAACCATACTATTTAATTGGAATACACATTTTTATTTTCTAAAAAAAAAAAAGCCTTTGTATTTATTCCTTTAACAAATTACAAGTTTGGCTGAGAAAATTCTGCTTAGCATTACTTCCAAACAAAGTATTAAACAGTATTATCAAGGTACAAGTGTGCTTGATAACATAATCAAGAATCTCCGTAATTCATGCTGATCTCTTTATTCAGGAAGATGTAATGATAGTATGCTGTAGGGAGATAAATTATAGAAAATTGTCTGCTTAAAGCTTCATACATATTTAAAAGATACAGATTATTTTGCTGATAAGCCAAGCTCTGCATCACTAAGTCTTCTTTCCATGACTTTATTATGCTCCTGCTGTTTCTGGTCATGTTGTTAACCTTTCTTTTATTTCTTAATTTCCTTACTAACAAGCAACTTTATGAATACCTTTATTCCCAATGCAGGACCAGATGCTTGCAAAAGGGCATATATAATTAGCATGGGAAATCAGAGGCGATGTGGGTTTAGTCCTGTGACGTCAGTGGGAATTGAAAGCTGTCCACTGAACTTTGCAGGAGATCCTCAGAATCTTTCAAGAATAAATTTTATATTAGTGACTGTTACTGTTGGTACTTAGATGTTACAAGTTTTTAGAACTATAGAGCTACCTTTTGTTTTTTTTTAATCACTCTTGACAACCTTAATCAGTAAGTTCCTTTTTAATACTTCTGAAGGACAAGCATAACACGATAACTCCACATCTTGGTTCTTTTATATTTACTCTAAAATAAAGTTTTATTTTATTACTTTTCTAATTCCCTTCTCTTATAGCTATCTCTTTATAACCTATCCAGCATGCCCAAACATAGCATATTGATGTCAATAGGACTTCCCAAATATTTTGCCAATACCAACACTGTTTACTTAGAGATATTCTAATCACGGTAGCTGTGAACTAGCTGCTTATTATTATCTTGATAATGATTCATTTCCAATTTAAGGATATACATGCTTAACAACAAAAATTTTAACAATGTTGGATATGAAAGGAACTAACATGAGCATATATGATAAAAACCAAAACCATAATTGGGTAATGTTCTGTTTCCCCATCCTCCCTCCCACAGAAACGCTAAAGCACATACAAACATCAAAGCCAACTCTACTTGAGCATCCGAAAAAGGAATGTCTTTGTTAAAAATGGTACATTTAGCCTTCTATGGCCCTTATTAACATACTCATATTTGAAAGTATTTTATCTATAACACAGATTATTAGAAAATGCTTCTGTAGTTGCTGAAAAAATCAATGCACAGAAGAAGTAATGTTGTCAGATTAAGAACAGGATTTAGAATTAAATTCAAAAGAATTCTAATCATTTTCTGTCTCAGTAAAGTTTTCAAAATACCTAAAGGCCAGATTTCTAAAAGCATTTAGGCAACTTGGCTTTAACACCCATTGTAATTAAGTGTTTATGCACTTTTGAAAATACCGCTGTAGGTGCCTAAATAATACCTTTACAAATCTAGCTCTGGATACCTAGATCAGTTTAGATAGATGGCAGAAAAGAAATGACAGAAAAGAAATGGCAACAAATTAGCCAGTGGCATAAACAGGGATAATCCCAAGGAAGCCAATGGAAATTGTGCCTACAACTGATAGGACTGAAATTATCCTGAGGTTCACTTCTCCCATCTTTGAAATAGGGTTAATGTTTACTATCCCAGAGGGATGCATTGAGAATCAATCAGTGACTCTGAAGTAATTTTTAGATATTAAGGTCTTTCAGCAAATTAAGGTATATTTATTTGGGGAGAGCGTGTTTCTGAGTGACTGAGTGACTGCCCAATGCAACTTGAGTATTGTATATTGGACTCTACCACTATTGTATTGAGGGGAGGCCATTATAATGAGACAAACACTGTTTATTTCATATGGTTCACAGAAATATTTACAGAATCAATGGTTCTTAGTCACATGCTATACATTCAGTCTAAATACAGTTTTATGGCTAAAAAGATTAAGTCAGCAGTTTCCATTTGGAAATATATGAGTAATGAGCTGGGCAATGTCAGGATCAGAATGATTATAAGTTCCCGAAACTGACAGATGCATAGGTATTATGACACAAAATGAATGCATGGGGAGAAATGTAACCATAAGAATACAGAATAGTAGCTGCCTTAAATAATAATAATAATAATAATAATAAATAAATAATAAAATTTCCTTTACAAGAACTATTGATTTATTGGTCGCTATTTCTTTTACTGCCAAACTCCAATGAGTCCTATTTTCTTTTTAGCCTTTAGCTTTTAAAGGGAGTTTTGGTTGATTTGTTTGTTTTAAATATATTTAGCTACAGCCTTTAATTACAAGCTTCAAACAGGAAAGTGACGGTGGGCCAGATTCTGCTCTCCTTACTCATAATGAATATTACGTTATTAAGGTAAGAAGTCCAATAGAAATAATTAACTCCTTGTCTGCATGCATATGCTCACATAGTATAATGAGAGAAGTCAGGACACCATGAAACAGTTTACAGTTCAAATCACCAGCAGGGCACAGGTAGAGTATGGGTTTTCCTTGGTGTGCATTTGCCCTTAAACAGAAAACATCCAATTGGATAAGGGAAGAGAACCTATGGCTCCAGAGCTACATGCAGCAGAACTGTTTCTAGAAAATTGCAGCTGTCTCTATCTCATGTGGCTTCATCAGACTCATGTACGATCAGTCTGTTAAATTAAACAACAAAAAAAATCATGTTTCTTATATCCATAATAAATTTGAAAGTAGGTGCACTCGTTCCTATACATACAGCAACATGGGGACATATTTCAAAATTGTCTTAGAGTCGCAGAGTTTAAGAGCCAAAGGGACTACCAAATCATCTAGGGCTGGTCTGAACTATGTGGTTAGATTGATATGAACTGCCTTGCATTGACCTAGCTCAGAAAGTGCCTTCACTTAAATTTGGCTGCCGCCGACGCAAGTGCCTCTCTACATCAATTGAGTTACATCATCTTTCTGAGAGACAAACAGTCATTCAATGTATTGAAGTTGATGCAGTGTCAATATAAACATTGTATTGATTATGACAACAAATAGGGGCCTTCAAGAGCCATCCCTCAATGTCCCTCACTGAACAAACAATGACATAAGTGCTCCTGGTAAGAACACACACAGGGACAGAAGGAGCCAAGACAACACACACACAAGTGCCTATCTGACACTTGCTTGATGTTAGATGGTTAGATGGTTAAGTAGTATAGAATAATATATTGTTAAATAGTAGTGTTAAAAATATTGATGCATATTAGTGATTACTGTATAAAACCTAGTAGCATAAGTTGCATCCTATCTAACTCTATTTTTTCTTTCAATATAACAATTCTATTCTGAATAAACATTGCATCTATTTTCAAAGTATTACTGCTTGTGTACCCTATTTTGATTGTAGAGCTGTATTTGTGTCTGTTCAAGAGAAGACAAGTTGTTTTCTCTGGAAATTCCATTAGAGTGTACCACCCTCATTACTGGAAATTTTCAGGCTGCATGCCTTAAAATTTTTTGGTAACACAGCATCTGTTATTTATTTATACATGAGCATCACATCAAGAGTTGGGAGAAACCCAAATCCTTGCCTCTCTAAAAGTTGTGCATTTAGTTTTTCACTCCCATTATTAACAAAAAATACCTAATGGTTTTATCAGTTAGCTCTTAATGTGTACATTTATTTTAACCATCTATAAAACAATAAAAATTACTGAATAAGCAGTCAAACACCTTATCACTACTCTAGTCATTAGTCAGGTATCTGACATGTCAGATCAGGATTGTCAGTTGTACATCAGAAGAATCAAATAATTAGTTGAGAATTATAATAAAAGCCCTTCCCAATAATATTGATAAAGTTAAGTCATGTGGCGGACTGGAACTCTGAAAGATAGAAAAGGGATCTAGAAAGAATTAACTGTGACCCAATGTATAAGTTTATTGCAATCATTTCCTGAAAAAAACTTGGAAATCTTTATAACAAATGATAGATAGATCTCTATCTATATATAATTTGATGTTTTTTACAAGGAAAGATTTAACTTCATTCACATGTGAATTTAATGAATGACTTCTTAGTCATTTCTAAAAGTGCTATTAAACACATGGGGGCTTGATACTCTTCTGCATATTTATTTACTCATATACAAACAGTGTTTTCGGGTGCAATACCATTTTACACCAACTTTGTACTTCTTTCTTGACAGTATAAGGTGTAAAAGAGTGGAACACTAGGCCAAGAAAGAGAAAAAAATACATAAAAGAAACAATTCTGCTTTGCCTGTTGATTTACAGAAATATTTAAGATCCACTGTTATTTCTTTCTGATTTAATAGTGGGAATAATTGTTGTTGATGCATATTGACTTAATATGAATATTTGAAGTTTGATTTGTGGAACATTAACTGCATTTATGTCTGTTAATACTAATAGGCTTTGTGTGCTGGATTAATGTACAGTGCCTCTAACATTTATGTCATCACAATTCAGAAATGTACAAATTTCCAGAATGTATCCATTTAGGGGCAAATTATCTGTCCAATACTCTGCTGAAGCAGCTGGACTGAGTGCTGGGGAAAGCCCAGGAAGTGGCAGGGGACAAACTGTTATGTGATTTTGACACAAATAAAACTCAGCTTAAAATGTTTGTGAAAATGTTGATTAGTGGGCAAAGTTAATCAAAGCATATAATGCCACCAGGAGGTTTTTGGATGCGTGTGTCTTTGGAGGTTCGGGGAGAGGGGTGAGGAGGGCTGTTATTATTAAACCATCTCTTTATTTGCATTACACTTACTACACTTGTGTCCAGAGGATCTAATAAGGTTTGGGGCCTCATAATACTAACTACTGTATGAAAACAGAGTAAGAACCAGTAGCTTCCCTGATGAAGTCCTAAAATTTTAACATATGAGCTCTCCCAATGACTTCATGCTACTATTACTGCTTAAAGTTAAGTATGGTGCTGTGGTTCTGGAGACAACATTACCATTATTGTTATGTGTTGAACATGGGTGTCTGTTTGGTTGCATGCATGTGTCCCTGTTTAAGTAACACTGATGAATGAAAAAACTAACATGACCACATCCATCTGACAAAGTGGGTTGCAGCCCACGAAAGCTTATGCCTGAAGAAATTCATTAGTCTTTAAGGTGCCACGGGACTTTTGGTGTTTTTGCTATACACAGATTAACACGGCTACCCCTCTCGGCTACCCCTCTGGAACTTAACACAACCACAGATCTTTGTAGAAATGAAGGTACCAGGTTAGGTTTTATTGGAATGTAGCACAATGGTAAGTGACCTATATCAACAAGTATACTGAGAGCATTCATACTCTCAGTGAAATGGCAGGACTCTTTGTTACTCCTCAGCTGCATAAAAATTAGTCTCTCAGGCTCCTTATTTTATATGCTTCTTGGACCATTCACTAGGCCCCTTTGGGGCCAGAAATTACTATCTTTGCAAGCACATAGCTGCTCCAAAAAAACATTTAGAGCACTGCGTCCGCCCCCTTCCCCCATGGTGGTCCCCCCAAACCACCCTCCTCATACCATGCCCCACACTGCACTGTTCCCGGGCTCTATCTGCTCCCCACCACCACCAGCCCCAGGCCCTATCTGGCCCCAGGCCTGAGCCCGAGCCACCATCAGCCCCGAGAGCAAGGCCTGGGCCTACTCCAGGTCGCCACTTCTGCTGCCGGCCCTGGGCCCAAGCCCCAGCTAGCTTGCCACCACCAGTCCGAGCCTGATCTGACCCCTCCTGAGGTGCCTCCAACCCCGAGCGCAGCCCAGGCCTCAGACAGCTCACCACTCCCATCTCCAGCCCAGTGCCCAAGGCCTGACCAGCTCCAAGAACCAGCTCGACCCTGGGCCCTGGTTCAAGTCCTGGCCAGCCCCCCAGCTCTGAGTGCTGGTCTGGCCCTGAGTCCTGAATCAACTTGCACTTACCTGTGCTGTGGGGCTCCATACTGCTGAGCTGAAGAGGTAGGGATTTAAATTTCCCTCTTCTCCTGACCTGCACCAGGTGTCTCAGTGATGTGGTACAGAGCAGGACAACTTCTGCCAGCTCCAGCTGAGCTCTTCCCCAGCAGGTGAAGAGCTCAGGAAGGCTTTCTTCTCCTGCCAGGGAGAAAGACTTGGGGCACTGGCTGGCACATCTGGGGCCTGTGCCCACTGTGCCCAATGCCAGCAATGCCCATGATCTTTGGTGTCCAGAATTACCTTGATTGGTCCATGAACCCTTCGTAAAGCCATCTATTACCTTATTTGGCCTGCACACAAATAAACATCTTCATCCATCAAGATTTCATGGTTTGGCTGAAAACTTCTTATGTTCCTGGTGCTGGGCCTAGCCAGCATCTGCCTCTCAGGTACTTTAAGAACATAAGAACATAAGAAAGGCCGTACTGGGTCAGACCAGAGGTCCATCTAGCCCAGTATCTGTCTACCGACAGTGGCCAGTGCCAGGTGCCCGAGGGAGTGAACCCAACAGGCAATGATCAAGTGATCACTCTCCTGCCATCCGTCTCCATCCTCTGATAAGCAGAGGCTAGGGACACTATTCTTAACCCCTTTCTGGCTAATAGCCATTTATGGACTTAGCCCCCATGAACTTATCCAGTTCCCTTTTAAATATTGTTATAGTCCCAGCCTTCACAACCTCCTCAGGTAAGGAGTTCCACAAGTTGACTGTGCGTTGTGTGAAGAAGAACTTCCTTTTATTTGTTTTGAACCTGCTACCTATTAGTTTCATTTGGTTCTTGTATTATGGGAGTATTTAAACAACTTTTCCTTGTCCACTTTTTCCACATCAGTCATAATTTTATATACTTCTATCATGTCCCCCCTCAGTCTCCTCTTTTCCAAGCTGAAGAGGCCCAGCCTTTTCAATCGTTCCTCATACGAGGCACTCTCCAAACCCCTAATCATTTTAGTTGCCCTTTTCTGAACCTTTTCTAGTGCTAGAATATCTTTTTTGAGATGAGGAGACCACATCTGTACACAGTATTCGAGATGTGGGCGTACCATGGATTTATATAAGGGCAATAATACATTTGCAGTCTTATTTTCTATCCCCTTTTTAATGATCCCTAACATCCTGTTTGCTTTTTTGACCGCCTCCGCACACTGTACGGACATCTTCAGAGAACTATCCACAATGACTCCAAGATCTTTTTCTTGACTCGTTGTAGCCAAATTAGCCCCCATCATATTATAGGTATAGCTGGGGTTATTTTTTCCAATGTGCATTACTTTACACTTATCCACATTAAATTTCATTTGCCATTTGGATGCCCAATCACTTAGTTTTGTGAGATCTTTTTGAAGTTCTTCACAATCTGCTTTGGTCTTGACTATCTTGAGTAGTTTAGTATCGTCTGCAAACTTAGCTACCTCACTGTTTACCGCTTCCTCCAGATCATTTATGAATAAATTGAATAGGACTGGTCCTAGGACCGACCCTTGGGGAACACCACTAGCTACCCTTTTCCAATCTGAGAATTTACCATTTACTCCTACCCTTTGTTCCCTGTCTTTTAACCAGTTCTCAATCCATGAAAGGACCTTCCCTTTTATCCCATGACAACTTAACTTACGTAACAGCCTTTGGTGAGGGACCTTGTCAAATGCTTTCTGGAAATCTAAGTACACTATGTCCACTGGATCCCCCCTGTCCACATGTTTGTTAACCCCTTCAAAGAACTCTAATAGATTAGTAAGACACGATTTCCCCTTACAGAAACCATGTTGGCTATTGCTCAACAGTTTATGTTTTTCTATGTGACTGACAATTTTATTCTTAACTATTGTTTCAACTAATTTGCCCGGTACCGACGTTAGACTTACCGGTCTGTAATTGCCGGGATCCCCTCTAGGGCCCTTTTTAAATATTGGCGTTACATTAGCCGACTTCCAGTCTTTGGGTACCGAAGCCATTTTAAGGGACAGGTTACAAATCTTAGTTAACAGTTCCGCGACTTCACATTTGAGTTCTTTCAGAACTCTTGGGTGAATGCCATCTGGTCCCGGTGACTTGTTAATGTTGAGTTTATCAATTAATTCCAAAACTTCCTCTAGTGACACTTCAATCTGTGGCAGTTCCTCAGATCTGTCACCTACAAAAGCCGGCTCAGGTTTGGGAATCTCACTAACATCTTCAGCCGTAAAAACCGAAGCAAAGAATCCATTTAGTTTCTCTGCAATGACTCTATCATCTTTAAGCGCTCCTTTTGTATTATCATCATCAAGGGGCCCGACTGGTTGTTTGGCAGGCTTCCTGCTTCTGATATACTTAAAAAACAATTTGTTATTACCTTTGGAGTTTTTGGCTAGCCGTTCTTCAAACTCCTCTTTGGCTCTTCTTATTACACTCTTGCACTTAAGCTGGCACTGTTTGTGCACCTTTCTGTTTGCCTCACTAGGATTTGACTTCCACTTTTTAAAGGAAGTCTTTTTACCTCTCAGTGCTTCTTTTACATGGTTGGTGAACCATGGTGGCTCTTTTTTGGTTTTTTTACAGTGTTTCTTAATTTGGGGTATACAGTGAATTTGGGCCTCTATTATGGTGTCTTTAAAAAGCGCCCATGCAGTTTTCAGAGATTTCACTTTAGTCACTCTACCTTTTAGCTTTTGTTTAACTATCCCCCTCATTTTTGTATAGTTCCCCCTTTTGAAATTAAATGCCACAGTGTTGGGCTGTTGAGGTGTTCTTCCCCCCACAGGGATGGTGAATGCTATTGTATTATGGTCACTAGTTCCAAGCGGTCCTGCTACAGTTACCTCTCGGACCAGCTCCTGCGCTCCACTCAGGATTAAATCTAGAGTTGCCTCTCCCCTTGTGGGTTCCCATACCAGCTGCTCCATGAAGCAGTCATTCAAAGTATCGAGAAATTTTATCTCTGCAATATGTCCTGAAGTGAAATGTTCCCAGTCAATATGGGGATAGTTGAAATCCCCCACTATTATTGGGTTTTTAAATTTGATAACCTCCCTAATTTCCCTTAGCATTTCATCATTGCTCTTACTATCCTGGTCAGGTGGCCGATAGTAGATCCCTAATGTTATATTGTCATGGAAGCATGAGATTTCTATCCATAGCGATTCTATGGAACAAGTGGATTCGCTTATGATTTTTACTTCATTTGAATCTACATTTTCTTTCACGTATAGTGCCACTCCTCCTCCCGTACGACCTGTTCTGTCCTTCCGATATATTTTGTACCCCGGAATGATTGTGTCCCACTGATTGCTCTCTGTCCACCAGGTTTCTGTGATGCCTATTATATCAATATTCTCCTTTACCACTAGGCACTCTAGTTCACCCATTTTATTATGTAGACTTCTAGCATTTGTGTATAAGCACTTTAAAAACTTGTCCCTGTTTATTTGTCTGCCCTTTTTTAATGTGCCAGATTCTTTGTCATGTGGCTGTTTATCATCGGATCCGGCCCCCTCACCATCCTTTTCTGTCCTCTGTTCCTGACTATAACTATAACTATAACCTGGAGACTCCCTCTCATCAGACTCTCCCTTAAGAGAAGTCTGTGTCCGATCCACCTGCTCCTCTGCAGCAGTCGGCTTTCCCCCATCCTCTAGTTTAAAAACTGCTCTACAACCTTTTTAATGTTTAGCGCCAGCAGTCTGGTTCCCTTTTGGTTTAGGTGGAGCCCATCCCTCCTGTATAGGCTCCCCCCATCCCAAAAGTTTCCCCAGTTCGTAATGAACGTAAACCCCTCCTCTCTACACCATCGTCTCATCCACGCATTGAGACTCTGAATCTCTGCCTGCCTACCTGGCCCTGCGCGTGGAACTGGGAGCATTTCTGAGAATGCCACCATAGAGGTCCTGGATCTCAATCTCTTTCCTAGTAGCCTAAATTTTGCTTCCAGGACATCTCTCCTACCCTTCCCTAAGTCATTGGTACCTACATGTACCACGACCACCGGCTCCTCCCCAGCACTACACATAAGTCTGTCTAGATGCCTCGAGAGGTCCGCAACCTTCGCACCAGGCAGGCAAGTCACCATACGGTTCTCCCGGTCATCACAAACCCAGCTATCTATGTTTCTAATGATCGAATCTCCCATTACTAACACCTGCCTTTTCCTAGCAACTGGAGTTCCCTCCCCCGGAGAGGCAACCTCCGTGCGAGAGGCAGCCTCAGCATCATCTGGAAGGAGGGTCCCAACTATGGGAAGGTTCCCCTCTGCTCCCGCTGACTGCTCTGCTTCCCTTGGGCATTCTTCCTCCTCAACAGCACAGAGGCTGTCTGAGCGGAGGTGGGACAATTCTACAGTGTCCCTGAAAGCCTCGTCGACAAACCTCTCTGCCTCTCTCAGCTCCTCCAGTTCCGCCACCCTGGCCTCCAAAGCCCGCACGCGGTCTCTGAGGGCCAGGAGCTCCTTGCACCGAATGCAGACATACGACACCCGCCCACAAGGCAGGTACTCATACAGTCCGCACCCGGCGCAATAAACTGGATAGCCCCCACTTTGCTGCTGGGCTTCTGCCTGCATTGTCTCCTAGTTAATGAAAGGGTGGTTGAAAGAAAGGGGTTTTAGAGTATGGTTTTGAAGTATAGGTTATATGGGGACAGGGGACCAAGGAGGACCTATGGGGCCCCGCCCTCCCTTGAAACTCCCTTCTAAACTCCCTTGCAAAACTCCCTGTTAGCAGCCCCTGTTCACAAGCTCCCTGGTCGCTTATGTGTGGCTTTATAAAGCCCTGGCCTGGGTTAATGCCCCACCCACTGATTAAGGCTGATTAAGCTCAGCCAATCACCAGAGGCTTCAAGCTCTCAAACTTACCTTTGAAGCTCACAGCCTCCAACTGCCAGCTCTAGCACACAGTCCTTCAAACAGACACACCCAAACCCCTAGCACACAAACCCCTAGCACACAGTCCTTCAAACAGACACACAGACAGACACCAAATCAAGCTCAGCACACAGCTCACAGCAGTAACCCCTAAACACCCCCCCCCAATACTACAGACAGTCACTTACCCCACAGATTCTGCAGTAGCTCCTCCTTCACCTGGAGAACTCCCTTGCAAAACTCCCTGTTAGCAGCCCCTGTTCGCAAGCTCCCTGGTCGCTTACTTTCTCATTCTTATGAGTTTCAGCTTTACTTCTCGCTGTTTTCTGTGAGGTCAACCTGACCATTTATCAAGCTCAGGCCTGATGCTTTAGCTTGTTTTGCTAGTTCTTGGGTCTCATTACTGGCCATATCTACTAATCCTTTTATTCTATTTTTTTACTTTCTCCTCTATGTGTTTACATGTTTTGTTGGATCAGGACCCAAGTAAGACAAGGGTACTACAGACCACATTAATATACTAAATTAATGCAAACCCTGATTCATCCTTAAAGTGCCATCTATCTTGCACACTGAATGACACAGGAATCCTCTGGTAACAAATACTGTAATACGTGATCATGTAATTAATATCAGTTTTGATAATTTATATGCACAAAAGGGTAAGTTACAGTTCTCCAGGAAGTTCTAAGCCATATCCCAATTATGAGTATGCTTGATTCTATGATTGTTGTGGGTTTTTTTTTTAATTTTACAATGTTTGGAGTGTCATTTTATGAAATATGATATACTGTATTGGTTTTAGAAATAGTATGTGATCATCATACAGCTAAAGACCTTTGGAATCGTGCACAAGCAGTCAGAATCAAACTTGTAAAAGTAGTCTTAAGATCAACGTTTCCTCAGTTCGGAAACCTTAAATGAGAAACCTTAATGTTGTTTTTGATGGAATTATTCATTCTCAAGAATAAATTATGATAAGTAATAAAGTATAAAGTCCTTTTTAAAATGTAAAAAGTGTACTTATACTATATCATGTTAAGTATACTTATCCTATATTGTGTTATAACTAGGAACCAAAAGAATTTTTATTAATTGTTAATTATTAAAAGTAATTTAAAATCTTATCTCAAAATATTACCATTTAAAAATGAGTTACTATGCATAAAGTTATATATTGTATAATTTTTTAATTCTATCCATTAAGAAATATTTCTTAAAGTAATATATTCAGAAGAAGATAATATTTAGAGTCCTTATTGCTATGAAAGCCTGACTGATATAGCTGCCTATATGCACAATTTGTTTCAGACTTTTGTTTACATATTAAAACAGGGGCTGTTTTATGACATCTGGAGAAAAAAAAATAGTTCTAATTCATATTTAATAGGTTTTTTTTTTAAATTGTAGAAAGAAATTATAATTGTAGAAGAAATAAAACAGCATAAATAATTCAAGAGTAAAGTTTAAAAAGACTAGACAATAGGGATTTAATGCTCTCTGTGTATTGCACTTCTTTCTGCAAGAAAAAATGTACTAATAATGTAGTACAGTAAAAATCATTATAATAAAAATATCTAAATGCTATTTCAATAGCATGCTTAAAAAACTATAATGGGCCTGATTTTTCATCTCTTTACACTTTATGTAGGCATGTGGAAAGTGACTGAAATGTGAGCATAAAATACTACCAAAGAAGATAACTTATTTATGCAATGAAAGATATCCAGTGAAGATTCAGAGAAGGTAGAGGTTCATAGTACTAATTTCCTGTGTGGAACATTTTATTGGTCATCTTCGGGACACATTCAAGATTCTTTTGTGGTGTGTTTTCAATACTCCTTGGAGGAACCTTAGCTAATTCTTTTCCATGCCATTATTATTTTTTTTTTAAGTTCTATACCAGGCTCTGTAACCCTGCCTCATGAAATACTGTTATGCATGCCCCTATCAGAAAAAGGAGCAGTTATTTTAGGCTAAATCCATGCAGGAGATTTACATTACACGGGGATTTAGACATACTGCTCATGGAAATAAAAAGCCATACAAGATTAACCATCACAAAACCTCCTCTGGAATAAGGCACCTGTGCCAAGTCATTCCTTTCTTGTGACATGACAGAGAACCTTGCACCCTTTCCCACTGTAGCTGGTAGTCCACTGACTAGGGTACTCACCAGGGATAAGGAGACCTGCTTTCAAATTCCCATTATTCCTGGTATGGAGGGAGGACTTGATCTCACATCTGCCATACTCCAGATGATTGTCCTAACCACAAGGCTAGTCTATGGCTTTGAGATTAACTGGAACTATTCTTTTTAAAGCATAAACATCATGGCAAAGATTTCTTAGACAGTTCAATACAAAGCCAAAATTTAACTACAATATAACATACTCACTACACCCAAAGAATTATATGATCACTCAAGAGGCTGTATACAGGAATGGCTTGCTTCAGGATCCTTGCCAAGGGATCAGGCTGACAGTATGTCCTGCAGAATCAGACAGCGATGAAGGGCATCCCCTTGCCTGGATAGTGGACTTTTATACTCTTTAGTACAAAGAATTCTTCTATTCACTTATCTTGGGTGATGTCCCCATATACTTCATTTTTTACATACTTCACTATCTATGATAGCTGCATATTTATATTCTCACCATGATAACTGGAGCAAAATGGTACATGATGCAGGGAGAGGTGATGGGAAAGAAGACACCTTAATGTAAAATGTATTATTCATTTTCATTTATATGCATCTGTAAAATAACAAACTATTTTCTGTTTTGTACAAAACCCACACTACTATCTGCTGTGTTGTGAGTAAAATGAAATACCACAAGTTTACTTAGCACTCTGTTGGTCTCTGCCAATTGTAAAAATAGTCAGTCTCCTGAGGCTAAACTTCAAACAGTAACTTGGGCCTAGCATGGCATGAGTACTGAGCCTCCAACAGCAATCAGTTAAAATTAGAATATCCCTCGGGATCAGGGAACTGGCCATACAACAGCCCTAGCATATGAGAAATGCAAATATAAGATTTAAGCCACGTTTGCACCCACTTCCAATTTCCTTGACTTGCACTATGTGTAGCTAGTCTGCAAGCCAGGAACTTGGCTTTTGATTTTTGTCCAATAATCACCCAAACTAACTCATCTTCTTTCATCAACCATCTTATAGTCTCATTGCATACACCTTTTATATAATGCCAAATTCCAAAGGGGTAGCCATGTTAGTCTAGTCCAGAAAAACAAAGAAGGAGTCTGGTGGCACTTTTAAAACTAACACATTTATTTATCACAGGAGCTATTGTGGGAGAAAATCCCACTTTGTCAGATGTTTGAAGATGGGGAACTGACAGAGATAAACAAGTTTAAAAAAATAAAATGTGTTTAAGCTCATTTATTAAATAAAGAGTTTAACTTCAGTTTTTCTAGCCTTGAATTGTTGAGTAGCAACTGAAATTATGAGTGTCAAATTCTATGGTGTATTGGACACCATATTCACAAATATCCCCTAGAGAGAGACCCCCCCCCAAAAAAAAAGTGACATTGTATAGATTTACTTTTATTCTAGACAGATCTAAAATAAATTTGTAAGATTTATATTAAATACTTTTTTTGTTTAGCAACCATGTCCTGTAGGTTATGTTATAGAATTTGTAATGTATCAGGAAATTAAAAAATACTTTTCATGCAAAAGAACTGACTCAGAACAGTTTTATTGGAAGTGTATTGTACTACAGTTAGCACAGTCTATAAAAGAACCTCTTTAAATTTTTACAAATGGACCTATTGCCTGATGAATGTTGTATCTAATTACACACTTCACTTCAGACACTTTAACTGCAGTCTTTTGAGAATGATTAAAACATATACATCAATACTAAGGTATTACTGTAGTTTCAGCAGTCTGTATAAGTTATTCCTTGATATTCTCAAAGCAATATTGCATTTTCCATATATATGTGATTAGCAATGGAATATTTTTGGATACTTTGTTCCCATCAACTTTAATGTTCTTTTGCTACTGCAGTGGTTACATTTAATTGGTAGTGAAAAGATAAGCATTTCCCAAAACAAATTGCTATGTGATTTAATCCCCGGAATATAAAAGGTAGAATTGGAAACCATGTTTGGGTAGATTTGATTATTAATCTAGAGCTGTTTCAGAGTAATCAGTTTTATTAGTGCTTTATAGTAACCAGAATGGTATATAAGCAATTGTAACCATTAATATTAATAAAGTAGGCAATGGTAACACAAAATTTAGAAAGCTAATGATTAGTTATGATAAAAGAAAAGCAAGGAGTCATATGCCATTCAGACTGTAGCTAACAGTATGTATTCTGGATCCAATACAATGATTGTATATGATTACAGGAAAATGGCTGCCTAATTTTTTGTTTTATTGGTATTGACTAACACAAAATAAATATGTTAATTTTGTAATAGAATACATAATAAGAAATCAATAACATTTCACAAGTATTCATACTTGTAAAAAATTAAATGCTGAAAAGTTCTTGTAAAATCAATATAAGGGACTCTGAATTGCAGTTGGCTGAAATATTTAGAAGTTTCAAGCACAAAATTTCACCTCTGCAAAACTGAATCTTTTCCCAACCAACTCATAACAGAACTGCTGAACGTTTTCAAAAATTCAAAATTTTGATGAAACATTTGCATGAACATTTTTCAATATTATCCGAACAAATCTATTGCAAGTAGTCAAATAAAAAATCACTTGTGATTTCAAACAAATATAGGTGAAGAATAATTAAGTATTCAACTCAAACACTAATAATTAGAACTGATCCAAAAAGTGTGGGAAATCAATAAAATTTAAAAATTTCTGTAGTGAGGCAGTGTGACCTCTCATTGATGCAAAGACGGAGGGACTATTCTAGGAACCCATGTGTCCTTCCTACTTGAAGTCAACGGGTGGAACAGGAAGTATAAAGGTAGTGCTTGTAACTCAGTTGAGGAGGAGCCACTGGAGGAGATGGACACCAAGGAGCCGATGGGACTGTTGCTGTCTTTTTACCCTGGAGAGATATGGGACAGCAACAGACCTAGGTACCATGAGGGAAGGGAAGGAAGTGGCCTCAGGGCAGCCCACCATAGTCTGGTTGCATTGCTGCTGGGGGCTGGACCCCCACCAATACAGTGACAGAATCATTTGCCCCTCTTAGGGGGCTGAGCTGGGACCCAATGGAGTAGGGTGGTCTACCCTCTGCTGCCAATCCTAGCCCTGGGGTGGTGGCCTTCCCAGTTTAGGCTAGGAGGTTTGCTTATAGCCCATGGCCTGCTGATGACCAAAGCCCTTGTTCCCCTGCTGATGACCAAAACACCTGGTTTGCTTGCAAACTACTTACCAGCTCTTAAGCTGCTTGATGCTCCACCCTGCCAGAAGGCCAGAGTCCCCTAGGTTGCTTGCCATCTCTGCTTTGCCTAAGTTTTTTTGTCTCTTTGATTGATTGATTGATACTCCACTCTGCCTCAGAG
Organism: Pelusios castaneus; assembly: GCA_007922175.1. Taxonomy (NCBI): domain Eukaryota; kingdom Metazoa; phylum Chordata; order Testudines; family Pelomedusidae; genus Pelusios; species Pelusios castaneus. The sequence goes on from ML685903.1 coordinate 2,914,759, forward strand.
CTAGAGCACCCTAGACTATTAACAACTCTGCCCTGCCTGAGGGCAGAGCCCCTTATACTCCATCCTGAGTGGCTAATTTCCCTTTTCACTCAACTCACCATGAGCGCACCATGACTTAGTGGGGTAAATGGTCTCCCAGTGACTTAGAAGGGAGGGACAACCATTAACCCACTACAGTTCCTATAATTCCAATCAACATTATAGCTGGTCAAAACCAAAGGGGGAAATAGAAAATATGTTAATTGTTTATTTAAACATCTGAAATTTTGTGGGGTTTTTTCAAATTTAGAGTAGCTTTGCAAATAATATTGTATGAAGACATTAATAAGAGATGAAAAGATCAACCACATTCTAGTGACAGCATAGCAGCACAAAGAAATGCATGGCATAAGGGCTATGTCTACACTTGCACTTTTAAGTCGACTTTAACTAAGTCGACCTAACTAAGTCGACTTTAACTCGACTTAGTTAAGTCGACTTAGTGTGTCTACACTTAAAATTAAAGTCGACTTAAAGGGGAACTTACAAAGTCGACCTAGAGCGTCCACACTGGATGCTCTAGGTCGACTTTGTGGGGTTAGGGAGACCTTGGGCAGGTCCACGGTGGCGGGGGAGGAGCACACCCTGTGTACAATGGGGGAAAGGGGGACAGGGACCCTGGCAGGGCAGAGCCCTGTGTGTGACACTGTCTGGATTTAGGGAAACAAAAGAGTCTTGTGGCACTTTTAAAGACATTGATGGTCTTCCAGAAAATACCATCCTAGCCACTATGGATGTAGAGGCTCTTTACACTAACATTCCCCACAAGGATGGATTACAAGCTATTAGAAGAACCATCCAGGATGATGACACAGCTAAACTTGTGGCTGACCTCTGTGACTTTGTACTCACCCACAACCATTTCAGATTTGAAGATGATCTATACCTTCAAGTCAG